>JAPFVV010000503.1:0-17767 GCA_030780945.1 Aschersonia sp. MBC 593 | reverse complement strand
AGTGGTGACTGCCATCAAGCTGTCTAGGGAAGTGATTGCGTGCGAGTCGAAATAGTGTACATAGAAAGGCTCGCGCCCCGCTCCCCCCCCCACCCCTCTCCGATGAACAATCAGCGCTGACGAGAGTGTGATTGAGGCTCGTAGGTCATCGACGTCCTGTGATTGGGCGGCTCATGTGTGCATGGCAAGGACAACAAGGTCAGCCAGAATCCGGGCAAGCCCCAACCATTGACTCACTCACTCACTCATTCACTACCTTGCATTCTCCTTCCTTCCTTGCATGCTCTCCTTCCTCCCATCCCCCTCCCCGTCTTGATCATCTTGCCGCTATTGTCCTCGTGCCCGAGGGCTTCCGGAGGTGCGTCGAGATCTTGTCTTGGATGTGCAAGCATACGGTGGCGTGCAGTCCAGCCCAATCCAATCCAATCCAGTCCAATCCAGTCCAGGCCAGGCCATAAAGGTGGCCACAGCAGGTCGAAACCCCCTCCCGTCTGCCAGTCGACGCTACTTACCTCAGCTTGCCTTGCACCTTGTTCACTCATCACCTTGCCCACCTCTGTCTTTGCCTACTACCTACGACCTACTTACTACCTACTGGGTAAGTACCTAGGAAGTAGGTAGCTTCCCCAGCTTGCCTTTGGCCGCCTTATCTTTGCCCAGCTTGCCTGCCCTGCCCACCTACTGCCTACGACTTGGTAGGTAGGCACCTTTCCTGTCTTGGACAGTAACCTACCTGGATACCTTGATGTTTCCAGACCTACCGAACCCGACCTCACCTTGCCCACCTACCTCTCTCCTACAAGGTAGGTACCTATCTTACTCGCAAGTAGGTAGGTGCCTCGCGCACTTCACACTGCACAAAACTTCAGTGCCGACGTCCTATCGGAAGAACCAGACTCGATAAAGAAGTCAAAGGAAAGATAAGCAGAATTGCGCTCGGCCGGACGTCACACTGATTACGTTCCCGCCGTCACAAAACCACCAAATTCCCCTCACGCGAACAAGTGAGGTCAGAATGCCTACGGCGACATCATCATCCCTACCGCCCAAAGTATCAGCAGCAACAGTTGCCGCCATGGGAAGTCTGGCCATTCCGCCGTATCGAAAGCAACAGGCCACATTCGATCCCGAGCTCAATCACCTCTCCAAATGGCCATTGCCAGAACATTCATCATCATGGTTAGACAAGCGAACAGTCAAGGCGCCTCGTCGCTCCCGACCCAGGCAAGCCCCGGACGTTTTCCCGCTCACCAATGTGCCTCTCCCCGGAGATAAACAATGGCCATCACGACCCGGCGTCGACTGCGTCCCAAGCTTTGTCGCCGACGTGCCCGGCGTGAGCACCAGGCGCCTCCAGGAAATGGGCCTCTTGGACAGGGAGGAAGCGCCATCAAATTTTAGAGTGAAAATAGACTTTTCGTCATCAGCATCAGCATCGATGCAACCGTCGCTGCACTCCACTTTTGGCCTCAACGACATCAAGCATGACAAACCGTTGTACACGATGAAGACGAAGCCAGCGCCGCCGAAGCACTCGCCGGCACCTGCACCAACACAGGTAAAACAGCAAAGCAGCGGTCGGCACACGGGACAGCAGGCGGATGCCGAAGCAGAGGCGGCCGCCCCACGAAGAGGGAAACGCCAGGACAAGGAAAAAGAACAGCAGCCTGGTGGCGCTCGCGATGGTGCCGTCCCCTGCGTCGGCGCTGATGACGATGAGGATCTCTATTCCGCCGGGGAGCCACCCTCACCGACACTGTCTTACTGCGATGTCGGCAATGACGAGGCCCTGGCCACCTTCGCCATGGATCAGGATTATGTGGATGTGGCCCGCGAGGACTGCCTGTGATCCGTTGGACTGGTTCTCTGCTTGTCTGTTCGGGACCATTACTGCTGACCCCTTACTTTATCTTATCTATCTTCTTATCTCAATTTTTTTTTTAAATACGTGTTAATTCGCTACTTGATGACGCATGGTACGGTCCAGTAGGCGCCTTCCTTCGACGCTTGCAAGATGAAGGTGTCGAGCCGGAGCACATGCTGTGTCATGTCTTCACATCAGCTAGCTACAGGTAGCTACCTGGGTAAATTATATACAATTTTTGCTCTGCATGTTGATTTGCGCCGATTCTTCCATCGCCTGCGGCTCCCCACGCCTAACGCCAGTGACCAACGCCCCCCTCCTCGGCCGTGCCAGTGTCCGTTTGGATGACGGGACCTCCCCAAAAGAGAAGACGAGATGAAGAAAGACAATCAAAGTCAGGTAAGTGAGATGTGGATTCCCGGGTTTTCATGACATGCTATAAGGCACGATTGCCTTGTCAATGATGGGATTGCGCCGTGACATCTTGTCCTTCTCCAGTCCCCACCGCGACTCAAATTCGTTGCTCGCCTCCAACGCCTTGTCAAAAGCATTGCGACACTCGGGAGGGAGCAAGTCTTTGATCTCGTCGGCCACGGCGCCGAGTCCGTTAAACGCGGCGACAAAGTCTGCTGGCGTCTCCTTGCCGCAAGGCATCGACGCCTCGTTGCTTGGCGCATATTCGTAGTGCGTGTCCATAACGAGGAAATTCCTGGCCAGTTTCACAGATACGGGCGGGAGTCTACTGCCTCTCCGCTGGCCGGTTTGGTCTCCTGTCGCAATCTGCTCGATGCGCACGCGTGTGGGCTGCATCACGGCGGGGTATTGCATCATGTTGGTGTGGATATCGTAGACGCCTGCGTTGTTGAATCTCCGGATTGCATTGATACTAGCATTGAAGATACTGCGAGCCAAGGGTAAGGTGAGCGTTTGGACCGCGCTGTCAGAGAGGAGCGCGCATAATTTTTTTCTTTTCGGGACTACGTACCTCGCTTCCCGGGCATGCTCAAGCATCCAGTTGGTGTCATTGACATTGACTTTCCGTTTCTTGTACTCGGGCTTCCCGTTCGGAACCGGCACCGAAGGGACGTTTGTGTGATAGACGGCACTGGCACCGTGCCATGCCACATATTGGTTCTTGTTGTACGGCTGGCCAGGAATGAATCGGTCTTCAGGGTCAGCCACTTGACCTTCCTGGACCCCTTCAGCCCGGAGCTGAGCCACGCTGTAGTCATCCGTAATGCGCTTCCCGCCCACGACGATGCGAGCGCCAAATTCTCGGAAAACAGATCGCGCCGTAACGACTCCAATCGATCGGCCCTTGTATGAATGCGGAATGATATCCCGTTCAATCATATCTCGCTTCTCATCGTCGTCGACTATGATTTTATGCAGCTTGCGGTGCTTCGTGAAAAATAAGTAGCTGTCCCTGAACCCGACGCAGCGAGCTGGTTCTGTTGATAACATGTAGAGTCTGTCACCTCTGCCGGAAATGGTAAAGGTACGGCAGCGATATTCACGACCGCCCTCGAGGTTCCCCGACTTGTCGACTTTCGTCTCTCCCTCGGGATCCTCTGGGAGCACGCACTCGTCGTCGACGATCTCTACCACCGTGCCGTCTGCATCAATGACCTGCTCTGCCTTGGGGGCAGCGGGGCCTCCCTTACGACCGCCGCGGCCCTTCCAACCTCCGCGTCCGCGACGGCGGGGAGCATCTTCAGCCACCGTGACCATGGGATCCCAATCCGGCGGCTTGTTCTTGGGTGGTCGACCGAGTCGCTTTCTGCGCACGACTGGCTGTGTGGCTGAGCTGGCGTCCTGGATAGACTCATCATCCTTGGCATCTGCAGTGGCGGCATTCTCCTCATTATCGTCTTCAGCCTCGTCCTCTTCTTCGTCATCGTCATCGTTGTCGTCGATCCTCGTCTCATCCTGTTCGTCGTCGTCTTCTTCTTGCGCCGGGGCCAGCTCTTCATGCTCGGAACCTTCATCCGCGACATGGGCATCGGGCATAGGCTCGTCTTCGACGTGAGCGAAGCCCCTGGGTGTGCTCTCTGGTTTGATGCAACTCCGCGTCAGCCTCAAGCGGATCCTCGTTCGTGCAGCCATGCTCAGAGAAGAGAAGAGGAAATTGAAAACGCGGGCTCAGGTAGAAATGAACAAGGGAAATCAAGGGAATTCAAACAGTGCAGCCAATGCGAGTGCGAGACCGCCGAGGGGGGAACGGTAAAAGAAGAGGAGGCCGACGTGGACATGAAGCGGAGAGAGGAAAAGAAAGAAAGAAGGAGCTCTCCCTACCTAGCGCCGCAGATGCCTTGCGGGCGGCAGCGCGACTCGACCTTCGCCCCATGGATCCGACAGGAGCCCGAGGGCGAGACCCGTAACAATTCTGAAGGCGGCGCGCTTCGTGGTCGTCGTGGACACCGGCGAGCCTTTTTGCTGAGAATCAACGATGTTGGTAGACGGACGGGCTAGATGGAAGCATCCAACACATGCCACGGACGGACAAGGTCGACTTTCCTGCCCTTGCTTTGGGACGCACTGGACTCACAAACACTTGGGACGCGCCTCTTGGGCGCACCGCCCGTTTACGAAACCTGATTGGCTGTGAGTGCCAGCCCGGCGGGGCTCCTTACCGTGCTGATCATGTTGATACTGTGCGGCCACCAACCATCAACCTTCCATTGAAGAGGCTTGCACAGGGGCCGCTTGTCGGGCTGTTACTTATGGCGGCGTCCGGCATCATTGGCCACACACCGTGAAAACAGCCAATGTGTCAAGCGGGGACCGCCGTCTTGAACAATTCAAACGAATCGCAGGACAAACTAAAGTACGCAGTATTCAAACATGTCCTTATGATCAGCACGATGCTTCCGTCTCCAACCAAGGGCCGATGCTCCTTCTACAATGCAATGACATCAATACAAGAAAAGGAGTCATAACAATGAACGGGTACCATCCCGATGAGTCTCAGTACTCTTTCCAGAATGAGTCTCTCTATGATGCTCGCGTCCCTACAGAGTGTCCCAGCCACCGTTATTGATTTCCGCCTCCAGTTTACGGCTAATCAAGCTGGGTACTCCGTGATTCAAGACCGTGTTTCGTATCATGGTATCGTATCGTTTCTGGTTCAGGAATAGCTGCCTCCCGTGCCGTAGTTGAGGGTCCGTCTCGCCGTACTTGTCAATATAAGGGGCCGGCGCGTACGATCCTGACTGCCGGAACAGGTATACTGTCGAGCATTTCCGCACGTTCAGGAATACCCCGATATTGCTCTGGCACCTATCGTCACCAAGAGTCAGTAAGCGCATCTCGTCGTACCTGTGCTCGTTTAGGAGGAGGGGGCGTGCTCACGTTCGCATGTGCTGCTGTGCACCACCAATCTTGGTAGCTCCCCTGCCAGCATTTTCTGCTTTCTGGCAACATGTGCTTTGGCTACACAGCAGCTCACCGCAAAAGAGGCAGATGACTGGATCGGTCAGATCCTTGCCCGTCGTCGGACACTTCCTCCGGGTCGCTTCCTCTATCAGAGTGTCGTATGTTCTTGGCAGACCGATGAGCTCAAAGATGCCTGGGTGGCTGACGACGGCCGTAGGGTCCGCCCTGTACCCCGACTTTGCTTTCCGCCAGATGACCTGATGCTTTATCCACCCCGACACCAGGGCTTGAGTTGTTGATGGCCAACCACAATCGGCGGCGTTCTCGGTCAAGGCTGCGCACACACTGTCAAACGTTGGCACCCGGAGTGCCTCTGTCAACCTGTCGAGCTCGTCCGCGTCTGGGTCGTGAACTGAGGGCACATGGCTGTTGAAGTCGACCCCGTATTTGACGTGCAAAAAGACGACGCTCTTCCGCAGAAAAGTCAAGGCATACTTCTTGACAAACATGTACCAGTTCTCCAAGGTGTCCACCCCTGGCTGCACGAAACCTTCATTCTTCCGATCATGAGATCTGGGATCGGCGCCGGATGCAGAATCGTGGTCAATGCCAAGCTGCGTGACACTCGATGCAAAGGCGGCAAAATTTTGCATGGCTGCGTCTCCGTTCCGGTAACGGGCCAGACCTGCACGCCACGCAGCGGCGTGCATGTTGCAGCCCATGTGGTGGACAACCTTGACCATTTCGGCAAGATAACACAGTCGGAGCATGTTCGAAATATCCCCTTTGTGAGCGGGCATTAGGCCATAGGCGCACTCGACCAGGAAATGGAAGCAGTCGACGCTCAAAAGAGGCGGAAATACGTCCATTGGTCTTTGTGACGAAGGCGTTCCCGAGCCGGAGTAGCGACACATGAAAAGCTGGCAGTGTTGTCTCATGATGTCCGTGCGGAATTCAGTCTCGATATAGCTGTCTGGATCAGAATAACGTGCTCCAATCGAGACATAAGACGATGCGGTTTCTGCTAGTACGCGCAAGTGACCCACGACCTGCTCCGGAATCTTGTCTACCAGTGTCGTGCCCGGCTGGACCTCGATGCCTCGCTGCTGGATTTCAACGGCTGATATCGAAAAGCTGACGGCCTGAACGAGTGTGTCACTTGAACAGAGCGACTCCCCTCCCTTGGCCTTTTCGTCGTTACCGTGCCTGCTCTGGAACTCGTTCAACCGCATCGTATCCCTTAGACGCCGGTACGCAGAGAGCAGATCTCCTACAATATGACCATTGACCGCAGGCGCCAAGGGATGTGTTGTCTTCGGCTCAGGAGTACCAGTGAGCGAGAACGAAGAGCTTGCAGGTGTCCCCAGGACCGATGATTGTACGTCGAGTTCATCTCTTCCCCAAAATGGCTCGTTGACCGGGTGTGAGTTGGTCAATGTCTCGACTAGGCTTCCAGGTACGCTTGGGGTAAGCATAGCAGGCAGCGCGGGCTCGTCAACCTCGCGGGCTTTGCCCCCTCCGAGCAGGTAAGTGAACTTCATCTGCCTGTCCAAGAAGTCTTCGAATGGGCTTTGTGGCTCAAGGTAGCCTGGGAAAGATTCCTCCAAGCCCTTCCATATGATGGGCAAGAAGGTATTCCCCAAAGCTTTGCACAGGGGACAGACAAACTCGTTCCGACGCGTATCTTCAGGGTGATGCCGTGCGATTTGGTGACCGTGACGCCGGTTTGTGGCTTCGTAGTACATCTCGAAACAGCGGTAGTGCATGATGTGGCCACAGCCGCTGGCTACGGCACCTGGTTGAGTCGCAGAAATCGTGTGGCCTTTGCCGATGGTTTGCTTTTCCGCCAGGAACACTTCGCCGTGTGCGTCGAGCTTCTCGACCATCTTTCGGTTCTCACGGGCGATACCAAACGGTCGGATGTCCTCGGCGGACCTGTCCAAGCTGCAGGGCGTCTGCGACGCTTCCCGAACGGCGTCTGGATCTTGGAAGTCCGTCAGCCGAAAAATGCGACTTTCCGTCATCAGAGCGAACGTGCCATACAATCGCCTGTCGTCCGCTTCTTCTTGGCACAGAATGCAGGTCCCGGACGGATATTTCCAGTTGTGTCGTCGATCCTCCGACTGCTTCATTTCCTCTTCCTCACTTTCCAAGTCGGAGCCCCAGTCAATTGCAGCCTGGTTCTCCAAGAAGGACTTCTGTTGCTGCTGGAACTGGGCCATGACTTTCGCCTGCCGGCTCAAAGCAGCCGTTTTGCGCCTCTCGCGTTCTTCTTCTGCCGAAGTATTGGCGGGAGAGGCCGTGTTGACTCGATCTACTGCGATGCCTATGCGCGCAAAGGACGATTCGAATGCTAGTGGCCGCTTTTGTTTCAACCGTCTCAGAACAAGCGCAATCTTGGGATGGGCTGACTTGAACTCATCTCGAGAAGCCGCTATATTCAGTAACGAAACAATGGTACGAGCGCTGCCAGCATCGGACAAAAAATTGCTGCGAGCCATGGAAGTCAACGCGATATGCACGAAAGAAGCTGGCGGGCCTACAGACGGTTCTTCTTCGTCCGTCTTATCCTCGAGAATGGCGATGAGCATCAAGTGCAAGACAACTTGTAAGAACGTTTCGAGCCGGGTCAATGGTACCGACGGAGTAAACTTATGGGCAACCAGAGGATAGAGCAGACAATAAAACAAAATCTGCGCGAACATTCCGGTGCTTGTGAATTGCCCAAGGCCCTCAAACAAGCCAGACAGGACAGGTCGAGGTTTGGGCTCGAAGATGATGTCCTCAATACGTTTGCCGGTCTTCTTCGCCATTTTTCGGCGATAGGCCATTTCTGATTCCTCGCGCTGGTTCTTGCTATAATGCGCAATGTATGGATCGATTTCTTCAATGTATTCAGGCCGGAGCTCAAATGTACCAACGTCGGAAACCCCCTCGGGCGGCTTGAAAGTAGCCATTTCGTCCAGCACACTATGAAAATCTTCTTGTTCTTGGTACTTCTCTGGAAGCTTATTGCAGATCTCGTTGAAAGAGAGAGGCTTGAAACACAGCACATGCGTAATGTCGCGACGCATCGCAAGCATTCGAGTGTTCGATTCGTCAGCAATGAGCGAGGTTCGGTCACTGAGGAGGATAATCAAGAGATGAATCATGTCCTCAGCGATGTCGAGGTGCTGCGCGTCATCTTGAGCCTCTGATTTTAGCTCGAATATGCCCTTAATCCAGCTGCCCATGCCGAAGCGATCGACGATGGAGGCGAGCACGCGACTTGGATTGCACACTACCATGGCGGTTTGAAGAAGGAAAATATCGCGATGATGGGACACGTCTCTTTGCCCAACTCCACGATACGTACCCGCCTGATGCCGCAGACTGATGCCGTTTCGAACCCACATGTTAGCTTTTATCTGAGCGAGCCAGGCGCACACCCGCAGCGGAAAATCGAACAACGCCATGAGATAATCCTCGGGACCGAGATCTTGTTTCGGGATCGACGGCCGCCCCATCAGCCGTGGCTTTGATCTGAGCTCCTGGGCGGTGAAGCTCATGAGTGTCTTGATGTTCGCAGCGGGAAGCGAGCGTCCGCATTCGAGCAGCCAGGAAAGCGTGTAATGCAATGCGTGATGAAAGCTGATGGGATCCTTTTCAACGACAAACTTGACGACATCGTAAGACGCATTTTGCGGTTCGAATTCAAAATCCCTCATCGATTTAAACTTGACCTCATCCTTGATCTCTCCCTGCTTGAATCGATGCCGTTCGGCGCCGATAGCATTCAAGATGACTGTCTTTGTGGTGAATCGTATGGCATGTTGGAGGTAGTGAATCTCATCCTGGGGGCATTCTCGGAAAGCCTCTGCGAGATTCCTCGCCTGAAGGTTGATCTGGCGTGTCACTAATGAGGCGGTAATCCAAGCGTCCGCTTCGTACTCGACATGTTCTACTACGGCTCGCACGTTGGGTCCGATGCACTGATGGAGCTTGACCAAGTCCAGAAATTGCATCAGATATCTGGGCTCTGATCGAACGCGCTCTTGTATATGTGGCGAGCCAAAGAGGTATTTGAGGTCTTGATAGAAATGGTACATGCGGCGGTTGGTGACGGATCCGCTCTCGAAAGCAAGAATTGCGTCCGGGGAGACATCCCACGGGTGACCGACCTGACGGGTCGTCAAGAAAGTATACAGGATTGCAAGCAGGCTGCTCATGAAATTTCCACGTTCGACAATCTCCGCTGTGATGGAAGGAGTAGTTAGCATCTGCAGAGAAAGATTTATGATGGAATGGTCGGGCTCTCTATCCCCGACGAGATATAGCTGGGCCAATATGGTGTACAGGCTGGCAAATCTTAGGGCCAGGACTCTTTTGAACGCTGGCAGTGATACGACCGTAGATATGTAAAGAGCACGGAGGTCATTCCGAACTTGCTTCCACATTCTCAAGTCGAAAAGCAGTAGCCAGTCCAGACGCACTCGTTGAAAAACGTCCTCTGCAGGTGCAATGTCGTTTCTCTGAGTGTAGATGGATGGTGTCTCGATCCAATACCTTCCGGGTCGGGGTGTAAGCCTTTCCGTCCTTCCCGGAGTTTTGGGGATATCGGCATTTGCTTTGGCGAAGATGGCTGGCTCCGCCGTGTCCGAGTCTGAGGGGGTGCCGTCTCTCTCTCTCGATGCGATTGATAGTGGGATTCGTTGTGCGAGCGGTGCTATGACTGAGACCGCGACTGTTGTGTTCACTGCTTGTCCAGCTAATGCAGGTGGCGGCGGAGGCGGAGGGTATCCGGCCATGGTAGCTTCATCCTCCTCGAGTGCTTGGCCTGACTGCGACCAGTTCAGAGCGAGGTCGCCGACATCGCCTCTGGCGTCGACCATCATTACATCGTCGTCGTCGTTGCCAGCTTCGCCGCCGCCTGCCAGCGAACTCGACGGCGAGTGGTTGTCGTCGTCGTTCTCGCCCATATCCGCATCCTCGTCCTCGTCCTCGTCCTCGTCCTCTTCGTCTTCCTCATCTAGCCCGCCGATATCGATGTTCATTTGCAGCTCGGCTCCGGTACCGGTGGCGGCTTGCAAGGCCATGATGAAGCGTACATTGGCGCCATGTATGTGCGTCCGGGTTTCCTGATTCTGATCATCTTCATCCTCATCATCGATGAGACCAGAAGTATGTGTAGCGAGACTCCCTTGACGCCAAGGCTTCATGACCTCGTCACAGACCAGCTCTCTCAAGATGCGGCTGTCGGAGCCAACGGAACAGCCAGATATATCACTCAACCATTCCACAAGTGTGCCACACATCTGCTCACGAAAGGTGTCGCGAGCTGACCTGATTGTGACAGTCACTCGAATGTTTTCCATGATTTTCGCCATGCTCAGCAGCCGGGCAATATCGGAGGAGTATTTCAGGATACTACGACCAACGGCATCCGTCTCCCATGCGTCGTGAGCAGCTTCGTCTCGACGCTTGCTGCAAGCCCGAGCAACCTGATCTTGTACTTCTTGCGCCGTGTGCTTCTCGTCGTTCCACAAGATAAGTGCGAAGTCGTTGCACGGTTCCGCCTCGGCGCCGTAATATTTGGAAGACAGTCGTGATGCCTCTTCATCTCTGACGATCGACTCCTTCGTCTTGGACTGCCTGAGCTGTTCCGGAGAGCACGAAATGACATCACAGATGTAGTCAAACACACGACCGATCGTCATTCGAAGACTGTTGACCAGGTCACTGGGTAGCGCGACAGCCTCCTTGCCTTTGCCCTTGTTCGGGCCGCTCTGCATATCTGAGTGTATCGTACAGAGCATTGGCGTCTTCCAAGCCTCGTCGTCGCCACAGTCGCAGCATCCACTGTTGCCCACGGAAATTGAGATTCGCACCATGTGACCGACATGATCTGTCGAGTCGAAACAGCGGCTGCAAAGGCAGCATGTTTCGTCGGTCCCGCAAGTCCGGCACATGTACGACGCCTCGCCGGCCTTGAAGATGTGTCCACACCGTCTGCCGCGGGCTGCTTCGGTGTACTCGGCACCTTCGACAGCGCCTTGAGCGTCGCTCAACTTCAGGACGTCGGGGAACGATCCGTCGGGGAACAGAAGGCGCATGTAGTCAGCCTTGCCGCCGGCCAGCGACCAGAACAAGCTCCTGAGGAGCTCCTGTGCTGCATCCTGGGTGTACCGATAGCCAAAACGAGCGGGCAGGTCAGCCAAGAGTTGACAGAGCTGCTGCTCCTGCGTTGACATGTGCGTCTCCATGTCCCCCTAGCTCATGGTGTCCGCGGTCAGGGATGAATGGTCGCGGAAGATATCGGCGGCAAAGGTCCTATGCACGTTGAGGGGTTGGCGGGAGCTGCGTAGTGACGGCTGAGCAACCATTTATCACGTCAGAAGCAGAACACGGCTAGATGAGTGAACGCTGGGGCACAAGTGAGGCAAGGCAAGCTCGCTATCGCGTCAAAGAAGGTCACGCGGATCCGCTTTCTTTGCCAGGTCTCTGTGGTGCCCGAATGGTCGTCGCCGCAGGTATTTTCGTCATGGAATTTTCCCTCTGTTCGAGGTGAAAGTACTTTAGTATAACGGGCGTCTGGACAGGGGAGGAATAGCGGTCTCAGCGATAAGGCCGCCAGAGCCGATTGGGTCCCAGTTGACACAAGTAGCCTAGCGCCTGCCCGATTGCACTGAAAGATCTGCCAGGCCCTCCAATCAATCTGCAGATGCCTGCCCATGACAGGCAGCTTCTACAGCGCTCCCTGATATGCAACCGCGCTGGGAAGAGATCGGAGACTGGTGAATCGCCGTGCATCAGCTGGTGGAAAGCTCTTCGCTGCTGGCCATTTCCATTGCAATTTGCATGATCTCTTCTGAAAACATCTGCATTGAACTGACTTCGTACGCGCGGCAGGAGGTGGCATACAACCAGAATTCAATTCTATTCATTGATCAATAGTACATGTGATAACACAATGCGGCACTCTCGAAATCACGAAAGGTGGCCACGATTTCAACGCCGAGCCCCTTACTCCTCGTCCTCGTCGCCACCGCCCTCGACGTACTTGCTTCGAATATCCTTCCATTGCCGCTGCGTTACCGTGTCAGAGCGCTTCTGGCTCGAGCAATTAAATGTCAACTGGCCACTTACACCGCGATTGTGATTGTCCCACCACTTGTTGATGCCATTGTTGAAACCGCTTAAGTGACGAGGTTAGCCGAGTTTGCAACCTTGGATCGAGCGTCAATCGTACACTTCGAAGGCAAAGCCAGCGCCAAAGACAGCCACCAACATGGCGTAGTTCTTTCGGAACAAAGCGCTGCAGGATTTGCATGAGTTCTCTGATGCTGTTCATCGTGCTTCGTCTGGTTTTCGAAATACTTGCCCGTAAACGGAGCTCGTGAGAGGCTGGTAGATGAGGCATTAGTCACCGTAGATGGCCGGATTGCATGAAATCGTTGAGCACCACTTACCATTTTGTCGACTGGGTGAGTCTGCAAGGCGTGCTGTGGGAGGTTGGAGGCGTGGCGCCGTATATCTTCCAATGGCCGAAGCTCGCTGAGGTTTGGAAAGAACGGCCTGATGAGATGCCCTGGAATTTCGGGGTGGACTTGAGCAGCCGGCGAGCGAGACTTTGGCCGTCATCTGATTGGTCATCTGAACGTGGAGCGTCGCCCCGCCAAAACGTGACACGCTCCAACGTGCGGTCAAGTACGCACTGTAGATTCTCAAGCGTACTTTAGGCAAACCGACCGAGGAAATCTTAAAGTTGCCTCTAGTTGTGGCTCAAGCCAATTCACATCGCTCTTGTTTGCGGCGTTCAACCAGAGAAGGAAGGCAAACTCTCCTGGGACTCGTGGATGTTTGCAAGTGTCCTGGGCATTGCTGATACTTCATCCTCGACCAGCATCCTGTGCGTTGTTTCCTGCAGCAAAACCATCGAAAACCATTGTCTTTGGAAAACAGGGAGCTGCTCAGCGCCCGCAATTCTCTCATCTCACACGCATTGCGAGACCTGCCCCACGAGATTGACAGAGTCATAGCAGACCTTCAGGCGCTTGAGATCAAGAATAATTTTCATATTTTGGCGAAGCTCGCGCGACTCCCGACTACGCTGCAAGCTCGCGATGCGTATGCCTTGGAATTTGCGGAGAAGTATAAGCTACCAAGGTATCTAATCTGGGTTGCTCTCTGAATCTTACAGACCTGACCAAACATCGTCCGAGGTCTTCATTTTTGGACAAAGCCAAGCATTGTTGTCACAGTGAATGTGCCCTTGCCCCTTAAGTAAAGCCTTCGGTCGATCCATTTGCTCGGCTTACAACTCGTGAGGTGGAGTCCTCAGGAAAACGCCCCGCGTAGTTTCGTGCTCTACGCCTCCAGTTCGCAAGTTCCTCAGTTCGCAAGTTCCACTTCCGAACTGTTTCTTACCACCAGCTTGTGCTACACGCCCTCCGTACAGCACGCCTGGTCATTGTCACTTGGCCATTCTCCTCTACGGCTCTTCCACACTCAGCCATTAATTTCTGTCAATCGAAGCTGAGCGCTGACAGCCAGCATGCCATCGCAGTCCACAAACGCCGGCATCGTCACAAATGAGGATAGCGGCGAGCGCCAGATTCCCGAATCCCTTCGCGCTGATGGGACCACTAGAAAAGCAATCAAGATCCGCCCAGGGTACCGGCCTCCCGAAGACGTCGAGGTTTACAAGAACCGAACTGCCGAAGCGTTTCGCGATCGAGGCCGAAGGATCGGCATTCCGGGAGCGGCCGGATTGAAAGAAGACTCGGAGGACAAAGCTTCAACCGCAGCCAGCAATAAAAATGCCAAGCGGCGTGAGGCTCGGAAGAAAGCCAAGGCAGCCGCACATGATGATTCTCAGGGAGATGACAAAGAAGCGCTTGCCGAAGCAGCCAAAGTCGAAGAACTCAACTCCGAAGTAGAACGAGAAAAGAAGGCTCGCAACCTAAAGAAGAAATTGAAACAGGCCAGGGAGCTGAAGAGCAAGAAGGAAGGTGGCGGGACACTTTTGCCGGAGCAGATCGCCAAGGTGATCAAAATCAATGAGCTCGTTCGCGAGCTCGATGCTCTTGGCTTTGGCACTGATGGTGAAAATCAACCTTTGTCTATTGACGGTCACCCGCAAGCTGCAAAAGAGACAGAAACGTGAGACGCGGCGCGAAGAAAAGGCCAGTATTGCCGACACATGCCTGGCGGATGCCGGATGAGTGACATCTACGACACAGCAGCCCACATGCTGTGCGTCTTGCAGATCACAACTGTCTCACCTCGGTTGGGCGTCGCGTCCGATCACGTCGCGGGGCTTGCACCACGTACAGCGCCAGCTGAATGCCAAGTCGCTGTGAATCGAGCTCTTGGGAGCATCAAGTTGGATTTGCTGATGGGAATTCGGAAAGTGTCGAGGCCATTGATGGTGGACGACGTTTGCTGCAAGACGTCTTGCAGGCGAGGACATTCTCCCCTCCGACGAGTTCCGTCAGCGCATCCCCCCCCCAGACGGGAAGCTGGATGTCAGTAGAGGCAGGTGGGCAGAATTTCAGGACTGCATGGCTTGCCGCACGACCCTTGAGGCTGCGGATTGGACAAGGTCTGACCCAGTTTTGCCTTGTATAATAGACGCGGCAGATTCAAGTCGTTTTGCCGGATTGAGAAACTATCGAGAGGTTCTCGAGGATAATAGGACGCAAAGTTCATCGAACCCCCTCTCGTCTTCGATCCGTAATTCTTCCTTACGTCTTTACGATGACCGAGCCAAGGATTCTAAAATGAGTCTGGAAGCAATCATGTACAGTGGTGTAGGTGATGACCAAGGTTTAGCGCCGACCTTCTGCCGGTACGGAGCAGTGCTGCGCCAGTTGGCTCAGTGGATCCTGAAGGCTCCAGCCATGAGGTAAGCTCTCTCTCCCCTTCGACACCGACGGCGCAGCCATCAACCATACTCGCGGCATCGCCTGTCACTTCGCCCTTTCGTAGACTCATCGGCCTTCCAAACGACCTTTGAATCGCTCTACGGGTCGAGATTTCGAAGCATTTCACGCGCACGCTCGGCCTCGCCCATCATGACTCCCGATGAAGAGCGCAAGGCTGCCCTCGACTCCTATCGTTCGAAGCTCATTGAGTCGCGAGAATGGGAGGCGAAGCTCAAAAACTTGCGACTGGAGATCAAAGACTTACAGAAAGAGTTTGACAAGACCGAGGACAATATTAAAGCCCTCCAGAGCGTTGGACAGATCATCGGAGAGGTCCTGAAGCAGCTGGATGACGAGAGGTGTACGAGACGCTCTACCGAGTTCTGCCAAACTTCATTTACAAGCATTGGCCAAAAAAAATCAGGAGTTACTGACCTCTTGTTGCTACAGTCATCGTGAAGGCATCGTCTGGACCGAGATACGTCGTTGGCTGCAGATCCAAGGTGGACAAGGAGAAGTTGAAGCAGGGTACACGCGTGGCACTCGACATGACCACTCTTACTATCATGCGCATGCTGCCTCGCGAAGTCGATCCTCTCGTTTACAACATGTCGCTGGAAGACCCCGGTCAAGTCAGCTTCGCAGGCATTGGTGGTTTGAACGACCAAATACGGGAGTTGAGAGAAGTCATCGAACTGCCACTGAAGAACCCCGAACTCTTCATGCGAGTCGGCATCAAGCCCCCTAAAGGAGTCTTGCTCTATGGACCTCCAGGGACCGGAAAAACCCTGCTGGCAAGAGCAGTAGCGAGCAGCTTAGAGACCAATTTCTTGAAGGGTATGTATTATCAAGAACGATCTTGCCTCGTACTGCGTTCATAAGCTCATAAGATATGTCGCAGTGGTCTCATCCGCAATCGTCGATAAGTATATTGGTGAATCTGCACGACTCATACGGGAGATGTTCGGATACGCCAAAGAGCACGAACCGTGCATCATCTTCATGGATGAAATCGATGCCATTGGTGGTCGGCGTTTCTCAGAAGGCACCAGTGCAGACCGCGAGATTCAACGAACCCTTATGGAGCTTCTGAATCAACTCGACGGTTTTGATTACCTAGGCAAAACAAAGATCATCATGGCGACCAATAGACCCGACACACTTGACCCCGCCTTACTACGCGCTGGACGTCTTGACCGCAAGATTGAGATTCCTCTACCGAACGAAGTGGGACGGTTGGAAATTTTGAAAATCCACGCTCAGAGCGTCGTCACGGATGGCGACATTGATTTCGAGAGCGTGGTCAAGATGAGCGACGGCCTGAATGGAGCAGATCTAAGAAACGTTGTGACAGAGGCGTAAGTGACGAAGAGGTCCTGATACAATTTGTGGAATTTCAGGCGGCTGATTAGTGTCTTTTTCCAACAGCGGCCTGTTTGCAATCAAGGACTATCGAGATTCGATCAACCAGGATGACTTTAACAAGGCGGTGCGCAAGATGTCCGAGGCCAAGAAGCTGGAAGGCAAGTTGGAGTATCAAAAGTTATAGAAAAACTCCGGTCAAATGAGGTCAGCCGACCACTGGCTGGGGAGTAGTCTTCCTGAGCTTGGAATCCGCTGCCCAAGGGTTGTAATTTATACGAAGGGCACACGATGTGGCAGGTGCCGCTGCCTAGCGATGGAGCTCAAAGCGAAGGCATCACTGATTGGATCTCAATGGACCACAAGACGTTACTTGAGCAGGACCTTTGTTGCTGTTGACAAGGATCTCCTTTGATAGAAAAATGAAGTCTCATCATTAGCGCCGTACGTCGAGCTAATCGTGCGAGATGCTACGCTGCGGCGCCGCCTTTACATGTCCTTCTGTAAGCTTTCTATATTCTCCTGGTCCATTCAAGCTGTTCGACGTGACACAGATCTCTCCCCACCTGTGTGCCGGCTCGACTTGCGCGACTTTGTCATCGTTTACCAAGGCGGTCTCCTGCATGTCCCGCCACAGCGCACGCAGGGCAGCGCACCCTGATCTATGCGCTTTCTTTCTTACACCGTCGACCTCGATGCAGTGGATTTACAACATTGATCGCATCAATGTACAATCATCGCTTTTCGAATTCAGACCTCTGAACAAATGGGATAATCAGAATGCCTAAAACTTTTTCTCGATTGAGCATAGAATTTTGGTCTTGTAAATTGTCTGACTTGGCCTCGCCTTTAAGATTGGAGGTGGCGTCTTTAGAAAGTTTAGTACGATATTATTCTTAATCAAAATTATCAGACCAACTGCCTGACACAATCGTCAGGTAGCAGGTACAACGGTCCCAAACCATTCTTCATAAATTTACTCGTTTTCTTCTCTGATCCTGTCAATCACGGAGATGCTGATGCGATCAAGGTGACTGACTACTCGATCGAGAGAGAATGGCAATGCGGGCGCTGCAAGTAGCTTTCGGTCACGTGTTGCCATCACGTGCCCCTATGTATGCCATCTTTTGCATTGCCTGCCGGACGTCCGGTGACATATAGCCGCGGGTGTATTCCTGGGGGGGTCTGGTAGTTCGCAACAGCTAGCTATCCACTTTCCTTCTTAGACAGCCCGCCGTCACTCTTTCAAGGGGGGGGGGGG
>JAPFVV010000501.1:0-22774 GCA_030780945.1 Aschersonia sp. MBC 593 | reverse complement strand
GCCACAATCATCATGAGACAGGGGGCCAAGCCGAGTTATGCCCGTGGAGGAAAGCATAATTCGGGTACAGGTGAAAAAAGCTCCGTCTTAAAGGATTCTCATCACTTTCATGAGATATAAATAATCCCATCATGTCCCTCTATCCATCTTGTTTTTTTCTACTCACCATCACAACAGTCTTTTCTCCTCACTTTCTTTCAGAAACACATTCTTTCATTAACAAACACCTTCATTCGTTCATTCCAACACTTCCACTCTTTCAATTTAACGCACAACTTTCACTGTAAAAACTCTTCTTCACAGGAATAACCAAAGAGACAATCCCACCGACAAGATGTTCTCCAAGACTGCTCTCGCCCTTTTGGCCATCAGCGCGCAGCAAGCGCTTGCCCACGTCGTCGTGTTGCCCGATCTGGAGACTAGAGCCGCCGGACATGCCGTTCACAACGAAGCACCCAAATTCACGTACACGAAGATAGATGTAAGCTCTGCCCGGTACACAACCAAGTGTGGAGTAATTCACTAACAGGCATGCAGACTGCCAATGGTTGGCCAGAGGCATGCTCCACTGGCAAACATCAGTCTCCTATTGATATCAAAACGGGTGGAACGAGTGCCATCAAGCTATTCGACAACAAGGACATAATCATCGAATGGCCCGATCTGAAAAACGCTAAGCTTAACAACCACAACCCTGGTGTCTACGTGGAAGAGTTTGAGGGGTCGCCTATGAGGGTCAAGCTCCCGTCTGTGAATGACGGCAATCTGAACCTCCCCTTGGTCCAATACCACTTCCACACGCCGCACGAGCACACCATCGATGGAAAGAAGGCACCAATGGAGGTCCACTTCGTCCACACAGACTCGGAGAAGTTCGTGGTTCTCGGTGCCCACGTCGAAGTCAAAGAGGGCAGCAGCCCACTTGACAAGGCCCTTGCACGTATCAACGACATCCCTGGTCCACACATGTCGGCGCCAACAGGCCCAATTAAGATGAGTGAAATGGCTGAGTTCTTCAAGAAGGCCCCCCTTCGCCGGTAAGTGTCCTAAGAGTTTCTGTGAATGGCTTCAGCCAGTGACTAAATCGAAATAGATACTTCGGTTCTTTGACCACTCCTCAATGCACCGAGGGCGTCCAATTCTTCATCGCCGAGACGAAGCTTTCCGTCAACCAGGCAACTTTGACCAACCTTACCGCTATCTTGAAGAACAACGCTCGTCCAATCACTTCCTACACAGGCAACTGGAATGGCAAACCGGAGCTCTGAAGCAGGTTTTAGCCGGCCCAATCGTTCTCAATAGGAATACCGTCTGAGTGGAATTTTTTTTTCGGGTGCTCTGCGTCCTTACCAGTCTTTTCCGCGATAGACCATAGACCATAGACTTGCTTTTCAGTTCTGCATTCATTTCAATCCAAAAGTTGTCCCTGAATATCATTCTCCGACAAACAGTGATCTAACAGCCGACCAAACAATTACCCCATTTTTCGCGATCTTGTCTCGGATAGAAATTAACCAGACTTCGGTGCATGCTTCACAAATAATCTATGCAAGTTTTTCTACATGGCATATGCCATGTGTGGTGCGAGCTGAGGATTGCCTAGATCTGTGCGAGCAATTCTCCGTTTCAGCTCGGCTTCACCAGAATGTCGTGATGATTTCACCAGAATCGCCCTCGTCAATCTTGTCATGTGCTTCCTGCCCGCAGCAATCAGATTCGGGCAATGTAACCCCAGGAAAACCAGCCAGGCACCGCCGCACAACTGACTCAAGAATCTCATCGCCCAAATTCATTGAAGCGATGTTGCCGTGATAGCCGCGTCATCTGGACTACGTTGACACGAGCACACATAAATGACGGGAACTCTTGGCAAGGGTCTAGCCTGACCCCGCCAAAAAAAGGAAAATTCCCCGAGTCGTATAGAATGAGTCGGGTTCAGTCTTTGCAGGGCTGTGAATTGAATCAGGAAAAAGCGGAAACGACGCAGAATTCCAATTAGTTTCTCATGCGACAATGTGGAGCCTGTCCTCCTGCCGAGGACATAAATACTTTAGGTAGCAGAGGCAGTTCGTAATCCGCACCGTGCAGGAATCCAGCCGATGGGCAATATATATACTTGTTCTTTCCGCCCCCCTTCCCTCTCATATTTTCTGTGACTCGCAGTCAAAGCGGCACATCATGTTTGCTAGACATAGATCACAATGCGAAGCGAACGACAACGAGATCTACTTGACTGATGTTGCACCCGCTTACCGCCCACACAAGATTTTCCTGCCACAAGAAGAAAGAGACCCCAGCCTTGGGTCCTAACACGCCCCGATAATGCCAGCGATGGGAACATCGACGCCGGTCGTGTATGTCGCCGTATCGCTCAATAGGCAAACATATACACCGCTAAGCTCTTATGGCAGCGCCAAACGCGTCCAATTTAGGGATTTACCGCAGCGCTCGACTACCATGCGTTCGGCCTGGTTTTGAACGGCAACGAATCAATCAGGTGCCAAGGCCTGGGATATTGTGGGAGATTGAGGGACAATTTGGTTCGAAGTATCTGCTAGGCATCTTAGCTCAGCCCACGCGGTGTGTGTCATTGACCTCTCTGCTTCACGATAGGAGATCCTGTCCTTCTCGTACCTTTACACTGCTCTCCCGAGGCAGTGATGCTGCTACATGGCTGCCTCGTCAACCTGTGTGCTGACAACAGGCCTCTTTTGACGAGACGGGGATCTTGATCTTGCCTTGTATTCTTCTACCTGCCACCATCCTGGCTTCAGTGCGAAGAGTGCGAGCCGCACATATTGCACTGTGCGATCCACCTTGCTCACATTATTGCGGCCCGTTCTGCTCTGGTAGGCGCCGTCTGTGTTGGTTCGTAATACCTGGATAGGGGGATGATGGCCCGTGAGGTGGTGGATTGCGTTATGCATTGGGCATCCTGCCCCATAGAAAGCGAGAGCGGTTGGTTTGACTGATGAACCTGGGTGCCCTCGACGCACTATTCATTCCAACCCTTGCACCATCAATCATCTGAGTATTTTTTGTTCCTCTATTATTTACTCTCACAGTCTCGCATAGCATTTCACGCCATGGGGATTTATACTCAATTGCCAGACCACCTTGAAGAGGTAGATGTCATTATTGCTGGTGGTGAGCAACCCTCTTCATCTCTTTTGTTTCTTTTGCGGATTTAGAACTTAACAAATTATGTAGGCGGAATCGCTGCATGTATCATTGCTGCGCGGCTCAGCGATGCCGATGCCGAGCTTTCTATCCTACTTATCGAAAGGGGGCAGGATAATCACGAAGATCCATCAGTGATTTACCCCGTGGCATTCCTCAGTGCCTTGTCGCCAGATAGTAATAAGACATTATTTTATAGGGCCGTTCGCGAATCCCAGCTCGCTCATCGCGAGCTTATAGTACCTTCAGGTGGTATGCTACGAGGTGGATCATCCATTAACTTGATGATGTATAGTCGGGCCCAGCGACACGACTGGGACTCCTGGAAGATGCCTGGATGGTCTGCCAACGACATGATTCCCTTTTTGAAGAAGGTGAGCTGCCAGATGAAGCTTACTGTAGAGACTAGTAAAGAAGAAAGAAGATCAGACTTGGAGGGGCTTCTCTGAAACGATGGAGCTAACACTCATAGCTCGAAACGTACCATGGACCCGGTCCCATGAACGTTCATGGAGACGGTGGACCTGTACATATCTCCAATGGCACATACACTGCCTCGCGGTCGCAACAACAGTTCATCAAAGCCGCTCAGCAGGTCGGGTACCCAGAGCATCAGGACCTTCAGAACCTGGACAGCAATAACGGCGTGCAGCAAGCGCTCCGGTTCATTGGCACAAATGGTCGTCGCCAGGATACTGCGCATTGCTACCTACATCCCAAATTACAAGATGGGGCTCACCCGCACCTTCATGTACTAGTCCAGTCCGAGGTTTATGAGAGTTCTCTTTGACGGGCAGAGAGCTACCAGCATTGAGTATCGATCGAATCCTACTTTCCAGAGCAGTACAATGCCACGTACTGTCCGAGCCAGAAGACTGATAGTTGCATCTTGTGGAGCACTTGGCACGCCGTTACTCCTCGAAAGATCTGGTCTTGGGAATAAAAGTATCCTCGAAAAGGCTGGCGTCTCGACGATTGCTCACCTTCCGGGAGTCGGTGAGAATTACCAAGACCATCACCTTATGACCTACCCTTACTACTCAGCCCTGAAGCCTAACGAGACTGTGGACGGCCTCTTTGCTGGGCGGCAGGACATGGCAGAATTAATTAGGACCAAAGATCCCATGCTCGGCTGGAACGCACAGGACATCACCTGCAAGATTCGTCCTACTGAGGCCGACCTGGCGGCTCTAGGGCCCGACTTTCAGGCCGCCTACGACAAAGACTTCCGCAGCGAGCCCAACAAGCCGTTGGCTCTTGTGGCATCGCTCAACGCCTTCCCTGGCAACCCGTCAGGCGTTCCTGCCGGCCAGTACTTTTCCACGTCGACCTTTGGTGTGTATCCGTACTCTCGGGGCCATATTCACATCACCAGGCCCGAGACGGGAGTGGAGGGCAGCGACTTTGAGACGGGTTTTCTCCGTGACGCCCTGGACGTGAAGAAACTTATTTGGGTATACAAGAAGCAGCGCGAGATTGTGAGGCGAATGGACACATACCGCGGCGAGTTGGAAGCCGGTCATCCGCAATTCCCCTCGGGCTCGGCAGCGGCATCGGCCAAGTTTGACACGCCGCCGCCGAACATGACGGTTGACGACTTGGTGTACACGGCAGAGGACGATGCGGCCATTGAGGACTGGGTGCGCAGTCATGTCGGGACAACCTGGCACTCCCTGGGCACCTGCAGGATGGGTACGCTGGAGGATGGTGGCGTCTTGAGTCCGAGACTCGATGTGCACGGGGTAAGCGGCCTGAAGATCGCCGATCTGAGCATCGCGCCCGAGAACGTCGCCGCCAATACGGCAGACACGGCCATGGTGATTGGGGAAAAGGCTGCCAGCATCATCATGCAGGACTTGGAGCTAGGGCCTATATAAAAGCATACCTACGGCGAAGCGGGCACGTGTATTCCTTGGAAACAGCAATCCTGAGAAGTAGCTGAGGCTGGCACTGAAAACTACAATGACTCGGCGCCAACGCAGAATGTAGGAAAGCCACGAGAAATTCCCATGGCTGACTTCAGACCTACCGAATTGCTTCCCTCGACGTCCACGAACCTCTCAATGAATGAAGGGAGCCTAAGCTACCGTACTTCGCGAACCAGGATTCGAAGAGCCGAGATGAATCGCAGGTATTTGCCCAGCAGTATATGGCTAGCCAGATAGGCTTACACTTCGCGAACCGGTACTGCGCCGAAGGAGAAAGATCGAAATTCGACTTGGGTCTGAGCCTCATTAGCGACCTTTGCATCGGGCAGAAGTGTATCGATCAAATCGTCGTAGAGCACAATGAAGTTTGAGACAGACCACGATCAAGGAGTGATACAGATTGTCGCCGCAAATTTTGGTGACATTAGAGTGCTGGACAATGGAAGCTGTAGGCGAAGCGTTACTAAGCAGCTGATCGCGCATCTTATCAAAAGTTGCAAATTCCTGGCAAGCGTCTCAAAGCACAACGGGCTCCAATCAAAGGAGTCCTGTAACGTGGGGGTCTAGCGACTATCGGTCGTGTATACGCGAGCAGATCCTAGGAAGTCATGTATGCTCGGCCAAAATGATTGCAGAGTAGTTTCGTCCGGTAGAGATATTACAGAAAAATTGACTGCTTTAGATACTGTCGATCCGGCAGTGATAGAAATAGAAAACGATGGAGTTGCCAAGGATCTCATTGGGCCGCCGAAGAATTGAAGTGCGGAAAACGAGATGAAAGCTAAGAGTCAATTTAAGCCAGAGTGCATTTGCTGAAAGCATTCGAAGATGAATGAAGGAGTCGAGGGGTAGGCATGGACTGATCGCGCTTGATGAACGTTTGCAATTAAGTAAAGCGCTTCCCGGAGACTGCCTCAAACCACGCTCTGACGTTCTGCGAACCCATCCAGTACAATATCGCGGCATCATCGAAGACAGCTCATCTCGCTCGGTGTGTTCTTGCCAGCCTGGCTATCTTTTGTAGTCACGCGAGTCATTTCGTGACTCCATAGAAAGTTAGGTTTATTTGGCTAATGTCTGGACGTATAGAGTTGAAGCATATTTTGACTTACCCGACATGAATTGACCAGGGGCCTTAAGCCCAATCAACACCAAAGGTGACTCGTTAAAAATGTCATTAGCAATGCTAGGAACTTTCTAATCTGACGACTTGAGTAGCAATTGCGAACGACTACTGCCGCCAAGCATTTGCTTGGGGTGAAACCTCTCCCGCATAGCGCACGGAGGCACCCGACCCGACCCACGTCTCAGCTAGGTCGCGGAAATGTCGCACGAACTGAGCCCCAGCGACTCATTTAGGCAACAAGAAAGGACAACTTCGTCTCATATAAATATTGTTTCGCTGAGCACTTCGTCTCATATTAAAACCGTTTCGTTGAGCTAGCGGCATCTTTTTCCTTTTTAAACAGAATCAAGTTACGATCCTTATTTCAACCTCATTACCTCTATCGAACATGAACATAAGGGATCTGCTATTATGGGGACAACTTGCCGGCCAGGCAGTTGCATGCCTTTCCCCCAATTTGTCGTGAGTAGTCAAATGAATGAAGAGGCTATTCCGAAGAAGCGCTAAGCCGTGTATCTCAATCTAGTAAGCGCCAGGCTAAGAAAGATTCAACAACTGTATTTTTCACATCGTATCAGGTTCAGAACACGAATCCCCCAGTCATAGGAGTTACTGCGAGCATCAAGCCGCTAGATATCCCAGATACTCTGGGCCAGAAGAAAGTGGTCGTTGCCGCAAAGGACTTTGATTCAAATACTGAATTGAACAACACAATGTACATAATACAATGCTCTCAGAACGAGGGAATCATATTTGACACTCTGTCTTCGGGGTCATTTTTCCAGGAGGCCGCTGGTCTACTACAACAAACCGGGCTTAAAGCCATGACCAACATGAGGATTATCGCCAGTCACGAGCACCAGGATCACACGGGGGGATTGTCGGGTGTTCGCAACGTGCAGAACTTACGCAATGCTGAAATCATTGCACAGAAAAACAACGATGCGGTCAAACAAGCACAGGTTAAAGTTGGAGAAACGCAGAATGAAAAGTGCGGGGATGCTACTATCGACCTGGTACACACCCAAGGCCACACAGCAGCAGGTGTGATGGCATGCACGGGAGGTTTTTGCTTGGCTGGAGACGAGTGCGAGGACAGTGTCCCGTTCATTGCACAAGCTGACAACCTCAATGAGCAGATTCGTGGCCTTACAAAATCGATTCAGACTCTAAGACAGCTTGGAGCGTCAAGGGTTCTACAAGCGCATGGAAACATGCAAGCAGTAGCAGATGGCAGCTTAGGGTTAAAAGTTTGTGAATCAAACTTGGTGTACAAGAAAAAGATGGTGAATGACTTCACCACCCTCTGCCCTAACGGATCAAATATATCGCCGAAACAACTGGCCAAGGAGATCAACAGAAATGAGGGGGACATAACGAAGGAATACTTGGACGTACACAATGACAATTGCGACTCTGTAAGACAAGCAAGGAGGGGAAGATAAGCATGGGTAGTGCATGCAAGCTAGTGTTTTCCCCTTGTTCATAAACACTTTGATCCAAAATTGAGCCACCCCAATAACACAAGCCTACCATTTTGGCAACATTAGAGTCGCTTGCTGGGGAGAGTATCGATGTTAACGTGGAAATACATGTCAATATCAATGTTCTTCACGGTCTCGAGAAACATCTAATCCAAAAAGCCTGCTGAGTATGGGCTTGCCAATACTCCTTGCATGACCTGCGCCAAGGACTGCATCAATCACACCCGGGTGGCGGTGACTGCCGGTGCGTACTGTGTTTCTTTGCCACAGTTGAAGTTGGAGAGAAACGGGTTCATCGACGGGTTCGTAGATAGAGCTACGCTTTCGCCAGCCCGTGTCTTAATTTTCATTCACTTTCCAGTCTATCATGAAATTTCTTTGCATTTGTGCCAAGTTCTTCGAAGAATCTGGAACGCTATGTTCTTAGCGTTCGTAGACAAATAAAGGGAACTGTGCCAAAGCCAAGGGTACTCGATAAACTCCCCGGTGTTATGGAAGACTTTCACCAAAGCCTTTTTTTGTACTGCGAACCCAGTGTTATCTATCAGAAGTTTGCGCCTCGTGATAAAGATGCAGCGAAACCACAAGATTACTTCGGTTGCGAGGGATTTGGCACTCCTATCACAAGATTGAAATTCAGTAGGCCCCTCGAGCCGCAAACGGCCTCATCTTACAATCACCGCATTGCTGGAAACGCTACCCAATTGCAGCTTACTTGAAACCTGAAGTGAAGCCTCCATGGTTTTCCTAACCGAACTGAATGTCTTCGGACCTCCGGGCTGGGGAGGCCTCACCGTACCTCCAAAGTTTCCAGGAACGACGACTTCTCGATGAACCGCTCTTCACCCCTTGAGCCGGGTATAAACCCCGGAGTATGAGTTTTGAAATATTAAAAGGGAGCGAACATATGCGTGGGAGTCGTTGTAAAGCGGGAAGAGACCTTGACGGCTTGGTAGGGCTCCAAGACCGAGTAGGTCAGGTGACACACCGCTAATATAAAAGCCCCCTCTGTATAGGAGGCTAGGGAAGGGGGCAAGCTGAAGTCTTGCTATAATATATTGCCTTTCGTGAGCACCTAGCCAGTCTATCGTGAAGACCCTTCTTCACATTGCTATCGTATATCACCCCTGTGAAGCCCTATGCCTTCCTGTGTGCGTGACCTATTCCTGGGAAGCGCTATCTACTCCTTCCTGGGGAGCGCTATCCACTCCTGGGTCGTTGTGGCTTGATACCCAGGTTGAGAACTCCCGCCTATCTCCCTTCCTCATAGTCCCAGTCCCATCTGCGTAAATATGGTGTGTTCTTGCGGGCAGACCGTTGGCTGGAGTAATTCTAGCACTCAAAATCCACTCTTTGTCATTCGGATTATAGGCAGATTGATGTACCGGGCTAGTGCCGTCATTCCTATGTCTGAAAGATATTAGTTACTACATGGACTATGTAGAAGCATGCTTAGGACTTACAGAATCTCGATAGAGTGGATTTGGCCGACTTTCTAAGTATATATTAGTGAGTTACTAAATAAACATAGTGTTATTATACCTTAACGGCACCGTTTTTCGAATATGTGACCGCAGCTGACTCCCAAACCGCTGGCAGGTTCTGCTTATTATAACCCACCCAATGGACGAAACGTCGAAATGTGGTTGGAAGCATCGTGGACGCTCTAGTTGCGCGGTATCTAGTACTGTATTGAATTAGAATAATAAGCAGGCGTGCGGAGCTTAGTAGAAAGAGCAAGGTCAATTCTTCTTATAGATTAACTCGCTCAGGGCATGGTAGCCCGCTCATTTCATGGTGCTAGAGCCGTTAGCGAATAGATGAAGTTCTCTTGCCGCTTTAATATTTGCTTAGCAATTCTAAATTTATCTGCTTATGCAGATGTACTGTAATCCTCTTATAAGCTCGGCGGCTATGCATCACAAAGTCTCGAAGCACTCAGGTTGCTAGTCTACAGCTGGCGCTAAAACTCCAGGTAGGCTACTTGATACCGCCCAAATTAGGCGCGCGGTAAGTCATTGGAGGTCTGGTGGGCTGGCAAAGTGTGGGGTGTCGAGCCCAGTGAGGAATTTAATTAAGGGGCACGGAGTTGAACGGCCTGGCGCTTACGGGCAGCAATTGGCGCGGCCGATGTGGATACCTCACATGACGCACTCCGCGGCGCCTTCTCCTGTTCACACCCCCAGCCTCTAACTTCTTCTCCTGTTCACATTGACACGACACGCCACGCCGAGGGCCAGTCACCAACTTAGTGGATGCAGGGATTTAATGTTTGAATACTTTTAACATGGGGCTCTCATCACTTGTCCGCCCTGCAAGCTGGCTTCGCCGACCATGGAAGCCACTGGCTTTTGCCACGTCGAATTTTACAAGATTACCAGCGACAAAGAAAATAGAGGAGGAAGCTATGCCGGATTATGTCGCCAAACGCTATTATCCGGCACGAATTGGCGAGATCTTCGAGGATCGTTATCAAGTTATAGGTAAACTGGGCTACGGAGCCACTTCGACGGTTTGGCTCGCGCGAGACATGCAGTGAGTCTAAATTGATTGTCGCAAGCAGCCAGTGCAGGAACTCTCGCTAAACAGAATAGCTGTCGTCGTTATGTTACACTCAAGATTTTCATTACCTCTGCTGCAATGGGCCAACAACAAGATGATGAGCTGAAAGTTTACACACGCATTAATAGTAAACCCACGGCACACCCTGGACGGCCAGCTGTCAGGTCTTTACTTGACAGGTTCAATGTCGATGGACCGGACGACACACATCAGTGCCTCGTCCATATCCCAATGTGGGAAAATGTGTGGACTTTCCTGCATCGCAACCCAATTCGGAGGTTGCCAACGCCAGTACTGGCCTTTGTCCTCCAACGCGTGTTTTTGGCTTTAGACTATCTGCACACGGAATGTCACATTATACACACCGGTATGTCTACAAGTTACACCCACATTCGATTCGGCTAGTGATTGGGAAAACTGTTCAGATATCAAGGCGGATAATATTATGTTCGAGATTGGCGATGAGTCAGTGCTCCACGATTTTGAGAATGGTGAACTCCAATATCCCTCTCCAAGAAAAGAGCTGGACGGAAGAATTATCTACAAATCCCGCGAACTTGGCATGCCGAAGAAGATGGGTGCTCCAGTCCTCTGTGATTTGGGCTCTGCCGTCATTGGCGATACAAAGCATTTAGAAGATGTACAGCCCAATATCTATCGCGCTCCAGAGGTGATACTAGAAGTGCCGTGGACTTATAGCATCGACATATGGAATGTTGGTTGCATGGTAAGACGTCGAAGTAACCATACGTTTATTTGCAATACTAATTCCGTCAATAGATATGGGATATTTTTGAAGGCGGTTCCTTGTTCACTGGCCGAGATCCGGAATCTCAAACGTATCGAAGCCGAGCGCACCTTGCAGAGATGATTAACATTCTTGGGCCGCCGCCGCCTAGTTTAATTGCTCAAGGTCAACTAAGTCCCAAGTTCTTTGATGAAAAGGGGACCTTTCTTGTCGAGAGTCTACTACTAGAGCGTACAACGCTGGAAGGGAGGGAAACAAATCTTGATGGGCCGGACCAGGCGGATTTTTTGCGCTTTGTGCGCAGAATGCTACAGTGGGACCCGACCAAACGCAGCTCGGCAAAAAGCTTAGCGGAAGATACTTGGATCCTGAAACAATTACGGTCTTAAGAGAGCAAAATAATTGTTATGGGTAAGGGGATCAGGCAACTTCAAACTCTGCAGTCTGAGGGTTTATTGTACGTTCTCTATCAATGGGTTCTTGGACTCAATAAGAAGGATTGATTTAAGACAAGTCTACCGTGATCCCATGGGCTACCAATGGAGATGCGCCGAAACGCTTAGGCTGCAGCAAGCAACCCGACGTACACATTCTTCTTCTAATAAATGGATTCAATTAGCCAGTTCTGTCCCCGCAGAACCTCTTGGTCCAGCGCTTGTAGCTCCGCTGCCTTTCTTTAATACTCTTGGCGAGACGTCATAGGGTGCCCGGAGACAAAACGGTAGCTATCGAGCAGGATGAAAATCGTTCGAAGACCGTCAAAATACTCGACTCGCTTCAAAGGCTCATCCGAATCGTCAATATCCCACTCCTATGCTTGAAGTATGCTTTAAGTAGCACATTTTAAATTCCGTTCAGCCGCGAGCCATAATCACTGGATAAACATCCAGGACTTCCGGATCAGCTTCATGGCCGAGCCAAAGACCATCTCGCTCATAATGAAAGCAGAAGCCTGAGAATAGGAGCTCTGGATGCTGCAGGTTTATGTAGGGGTGGAAAAAGGGTTTCTCAAACCCCTCTCCGCTACCAGTAGGGCCTGGGTCTCATTCCAGAAGCCGCTTGTTGTCATCGAACATTTCCGACCGATCGTGCGTCAAAAAGGTGAACGGTGTGGCAAACACCCGCAGATGAGGCAAGTTGACCAGCTCACTAGAGTCAATTACATGATCCGCGGGGGCTTATAATTATCCACTCGAATCACTCGAGGTTCGTACGCGGTTTCTGATGGTATCAATATTATGACGGCTTGGAACGGCGCTTGGTCTGTGCAGGAAGATCTGGAGCAGTGCGACATGTTAGTTACACAGAATTTGTCGCGGTCTACAGGGGTCGCCGACCAACGTCGGACAGCGAGTTTTTCTAAGATTAGGCATATAATTGGATTCCGAGTGACTAGAACGGCTTGCCAATCGTCAACAGAAGAGGGACATTGAGGCACTTGCGACAGATGCCTCCTCATGATTGTAGACTTACTTATCGTTTATATCACCTTGTCGCGACGAGGCGGTCGAACCGTCATTAGGGAGGGGAGCTATCTAGCTTGGGAGTCCGGGAAAGCCATGAGCAAAGGCCAAGCTAAATGCTTCACTTTGTCCAAATAGCCTTATAGGCTTTCGCATTCGTGTCTGCGACGTCCCTTTTGAATTGAAACAGAACGTCTACGTCTTGACTTATACCTTATTTTGTCATTAATCCCTTATGCTAAATAGGTATAAAGCGTAAAGTTGCGAGTTAGATACAAGAATACGAGTGGTGATCTAAACGAATGAAGATCGAGCTATCCCGCCAAGTTTTTTACTTGAGTGTTATGTCTACGCATATGATTGAGACAGTTTGGCTAAGACCTGAGCAAGTTAATGCCCCGATGATACAAATTCCGGAGACTATGCCTTAAAGCAGTCCTTCACTTTAGCCATGTCGTCTCATGGTACAAACACGGACGCTGTCAAGCGAATACCAGCTAGGTGTATCCAGTGCCGACGCCTCAGTTCTCGCGAAGCAAGGCGAAGAATCTGCTGGTCGTCGAGGGAAATCACACGGAGATGGCTCTATTGGACTCGCAAATCAGCAGGAAGAAAAGCAGTTTACGGAGTCTGCCGAGGCTCTCTATGGGAAGAGGCAACATGTAACGGACACTATTTCGAAAGACTATGGCGCGAAATGAGAGGCTCTCTTGTATTTAGAAACTTTGCTTTGGCTAGCCTTTTTTTTTTGTGTGTGCCGCAGTTCCTACACTACGGCATAGACAAGACCGTATCGATAGCCAAAAGTCAGCCTCGCAGCAATGTCAAAATTACAGACACACAAGAATAAGCGCAGAAAGCGACGAGCTGCACAGATTTCAGAGACCACAGGGCAACCACTGGCGACGACGCGGAAGGTTGCGCATCGCAGAGCAACCATGGTTTTGTCACGAAAGCGGGTAGCTGCCGCCATCTGTGCCCGGATTAATTGGTTGGCCGTGCGGCCCCCTTCCTCCCCCGAGGACCCCTGTGGCGCAGCGCAGGCAGCAACCGAGGACCTCTCCGCCGCGACATTGCAATGAGGGCAGCTGCCTTTCCCTCCTTAAGCATCCTACGTTCTCATCACATACGCTACTACACAAGCGGTAAACCGCTGTAACGATCCAATGTGGATGCAAGGCGATGACGTGGCGTGGGAAGAAAGCGACCGCATCGAGCGGGAATGGCGCGAGGGTCTATTGGTGCCTTCGACCCAGCTGGCCATTGGCAATTTCGTCGCGAAGTTCCGCCAAGGCGTCCCGAAAGAGATTAGTCCTCTCAAGGCCGGCGCATTCAACGCTTTATTCCGATTAACATACCTGGACGGCGGCTCTGCCGTTATCCGATTTGCCAAACCAGGCAGGACAATGTTTCCCGAAGAGAAGGTTCGGAATGAAGTCGCCACAATGAGATTTATCCAAGACCGCACCGCAATACCAGTTCCTTTCGTTCTTCATTGGGGGACTCAAGAAGAGAGTCCCCTTAAAATAGGGCCTTTTATTATTATGGAATATATTGACCATGAGATGAATATGACTGCAGCACTCAATACACCAGGATTTACAACTCATATGCGGCCAGTGCTAGATCCGGACATTGATGGGGCTAAACTCGAAAAGCTCTATCGCCAGGTTGCTAGTATTCTTCTCCAAATCTCTCAATTAGAGTTCCCCTTAATAGGAGCATTAGCAGAAACAGAAACAGACGAGTGGCAATGGGAGGTGACGCAGCGCCCTCTATCAATGCCTATGAATGAGCTAGTTAGGATTGGAACTTTGCCACGATCTAAATTGCCTTCTTCCACATTTGAGACCTCGTCAAACTACCTAGACAGCCTTGCACAGCTCCATATTGACCACTTAGCCCACCAACGGAACGATGCCGTCGAGTCTAAAGCCGATTGTCAGCGCAAGTACACCGCGAGAAAGCTTTTCCAAAAACTTACTCGCGAGAGAAAGCTCATATCTAATGAGTACAATAACGGGCCGTTCAAACTATGGTGCGACGATTTACGGCCATCTAACATTCTTCTCAACGCAAACCTGGATATTGTTGCAGTAATCGACTGGGAATTCTCATACGCAGCGCCTAATGAGTTTACCTACGCCTCCCCTTGGTGGTTACTAATCGAACAACCAGAGTACTGGGACAGTGGCTTGGAAGACTGGACTGAGAAATATGAACGTCGTTTGGCTACTTTTCTAAAGGAAATGGTGGACTGCGAGGACGAGTTTATATCGTCCGGGAGGTTGCAAAAGGAGCAATGTCTGTCTGGCAAAATGCGCGAGAGTTGGGCCAATGGTGACTTTTGGACGGTATATGCTGCGCGGAAGAGTTTCGCATTTGACTCTGTATACTGGAAGAAGCTAGATCCTCGATTTTTCGGATCCGAAGCAGAAGCCACGTCTGGGGAAATCTGGGAGAAGAGATTGGATTTGCTTGATGAGCAGATCAGGACGGCTATGGAACTCTTCGTGGACAAGAAAATGGCAGAGAGCCAGACAAGAGAATTGGCTTGGGAGCCGGACGAGTAGTTACACAGCTAAATATTATCATTTTCTCGTCGGGATGAAAGATAATGGTAGTTCAACTATCTGAGTACCTTTGGCAACCGACTTCATCCAGGTTGCCCCAAGAACGTTGACCAGACAGACCATTGCGTATATGCCGAGAAGAAGACAGCACTCAACTCTCCCGCTACACATCGGCTTTTCTCACTGGGCAAGATGAGCTGCCACGCCTGCGGCAGATATTCAAATTACAAATCGTGAGCGTTGCATTACGCCTGCCTGAAATATACGCTTACTGCTACCATTAGCCGGTTATGTATAGCTACGACTTATGGCACTTACTAGAATGATAGCTTCATTGGTATTTGACCGAATGAACAGTGGTTTATTCCCGAGGTCATCTCCGGAACATAGGTCTCTCATTCGATGTCAGAGGCAGAGTTCATAAGCCTTCGTTCATTGCGATTTGATGCAGTAGATGCGAATAAGGAGCGAATGTCCGCCGAAGCGTAGGATTGCCAAGTCTGGGCTTACGCGACACTCTGCGAGCTACAAGTATCAATTTGGCTTCGAAAAATGCAATCGACCAAGGAACCCATGCGAATCAGGGACATCTACGGATATCTTGCACCTTCAGACGGCTCGATGGTCCCAAATCGAACGGGTTAGAGACATCATGAACGCCTCGTATATTCATATCGGAAATTTGTCACCCTCGTTATGAGCCATGTGACGGTCGCCTTCGTCGAGTCCGCTAATCCTCTGCCTACATACATATTTTGGCCAAGTCCGGGGGCCTTCGTGGACATTGCTTGTGGTGACATCTCCCTCAAGAGGCTTGGAGACAAGATGAGTACTTGTGCTCTTCATTCACGTCTTTCTCGCCTTGGGCTTATTTGCGCTCATCTAAAATATGCCACGAAACGGATATTTTGCCTGAGAAATGTGTTGTGGCAGATCATCTCCTATTTCGGCGCGCGAACTTGAGGGCACCTCCAATCATGAACCAGAGACTAGCTTTCGTTCTTTGCAGGAATTGTGGCCTAACGGCCGCCTCCGTCTACGTCACCACATCTAAGACTGAAGTACTCCAGCATACTCAACGTGATGATGAATTGGAAATACACCAAGATTCGTAGGTCTGTGAAATGACGGATATGAGGAACTTCTCACAAACAAGGTCTGACAGCGCGGGTTTTAATTCTCGGTGGCGGGCTGAGCCTAGCATTCTTTTTTGCCCCCGCTACCAAGAAATTGTCTAGCTTTGTTGCATTGCTATCTGTTAGGCATTTCTGCGGCGGAGATTCAGGTAACTCGATCTGGTACACTCGGCTGGCAGACTTGCAGTCTTCATATTTTCAGGTGCAATTGACATAGCTGGGATCGGTGATTTCATCATTGGTGCACTCTCACTTTCGCGCGGATAATTGCGTCGTGTATTGTATCTTCAACCGCTCTAGGCTGCGCGCTCGTTTTGGTCTACCTGACGGCCGTTCCATTCATGACGCTCCTCAACTAGGTTTGCGTGCAGATCGCCTCTTCGTTTGACAGGATAATGCGTTTATCAGGCGAATTGCGGCAAGCTCCAGCGGTGAAGCCGTCCATGCGTTCCGCTTATTGCTTCAAAAGGGTTTCTAGATTTTGTATACTCCCCATACCCGAAAGTATACGACGATGTTTCGTCTCGAGCGTAGGTGCTTGTTCGTTGGTATTGCTGCTATCCCTCCACTATACAGGGCTTTGACTTTTATGCCCCCGAGACGGGCGCGATTTTGCTCGATGACTATGATATGCCTCATCTAGAACGACATGCTTCCTTTCTTGTTAGACAGATTCACAGCATCTCTCAAGAATTATTAGAGGCAATGCGATGCCCGGACATCCAGATGTGTAAATCCCGGAATTGGAATGCGCACGCAGAGATGCCAAGATCTGTGGCTTCATCGCTTCGCTTAGTCTAGCTTCAAGATCCTAATTATCTATATCTCTAGCCAGGTCCCTGGGTTAAGAAAGGGGACACGGTTGTTGGAGCCAGCGACACCATGCAAAGCGAAGGCCAGAAGCAGCGCCCGGCAATTGTGCGTACGCCACTTGGTAATGCGCGCATCTTAGTACTAGAAAGAGCCGCCTTCGCACTGGATCCCGGGTCACATAATCTGGTCCATGGATTCATTCGGCGCAGGTGAACGAATCAATGTGTGTGTGAACTGGCAAGTTCCATGTCGGACAACGATCAGTGGAGACATACAGCCGGTCCGGCAATGGATCACCATTCTAAGGCCGGCCAAAGAGTTTAATAGCTTTTGGTCCCAAAATTGGAGAAAATCATTTTTAGTGAACCGATAGATATGGAGGTTACCTTCCCCTGCGTTGAGTCAGAGGGCCGTATTTATTGCCCTGCGTAGGCTAGCATGAGATTGCGACTGCACGAGCCCACAGCCATATGCTATACCAAGCTACCCTTTGTCCTCGTCTAGTGTAGCAGTCTTTGTAAGGTGTCTCCTTAGTCCTTCTTCACCGCTTTCGTGCACAGCGTGGCCCTTGGTAATGATCATGAGACTGTCTCTCATGAGAAATTCGTAATAGGCTGTGGCAAAAATCGTTGCCGGTACACTCGTCAAGATAGCGATGGGGGAGTACAACATGTACGTAAACGCCCCTCGGCCGAAGAAGATCGCTGCCACTATTCGAGTCCCGAGATCACGAGCGAGATTGGTGCTGATGGTTATGCCAGCGAAGCCCCAGACCATTGCTGCATATGCCAAACCGATGACGAACGGTGCAGCTGCAGGTGTCACGAAAGGGTTGGAAGGATCGATGCAAGCCCATATGACGATGGCTATGAAAGAATCCACGAAAAACTCAATCATGAAGACGTATCCCAAATTGGTTTGGTCCGGGTTTGGGAAAGAACACAAAATACTAGCCGGCGCCCCGTTCGCAACCAAGGGTTTCCCCTCTCGCTGGAGGGCAGCTTTCATTTCTTGAATTTGCGTCCAGTACATGCCCATCACCATCAGTCCTGCAACAAACGCGCCGAAAACTTGGCTGACGATATAGCGCGGCACTTTGTTTATGGGAAAACCCTGCCAGACGGCGAGTGCTATCGTGATGGCCGGATTAAAATGACCTCCAGAAACTGGGGCACAGGTGATGATGGCGAAGGATATTCCAAGAGCAAATGCCCATCCAACCTGGAAAATACTGCCAAAAGCGGTGACCCCCAGGGGTGATGAACCGTTGATTGTGAAGGCGGCTACAGAAGCAATACCAGGAAACACATAGAAGAACACCCCGGTTGCCTCAGCCATGCATTCGCGGAGCCATCGTGGTCGTGCATGCTCGAAGTTGAGCTTCCGTTGAGAGACAGGCTTTGGCGCAACAACGTGTCTGGTTGCACGCCGCTGAAGAGCCTCGGTAACTCCAAGTTCTACTGTGTCGCAGATAAATCTGTCAGGTTTGAGATAATCTCGCTGCAATGGACTCTGAAATCTTCTTACAGTCATTCGTACGAAGACGGCCGAGGTTTGAAGATGCTGCCGACATTTCGTCTGTAGTCTCCTCCAAAGTCTCAATGGGCGTCTGAATGAGGGTGAAAACAGGCCGTTTTTGCACGATGGGCTCGAGCTTCTCGAATTACATGATGATGACCGTGACAGGAAGTTGTGGAGAGCAGATCGCGTCGGATACAAGGACTGGCGACTTCCCTTCATCCGTGAGCGTGATGAGGGGACAGGAGGGTAACTAATCCTGATGCATAAGTAGTCTAGTGACTCTGCAAGCCGTCGAATCAATTTTGCTTCGGAACAGGTGACGCGCGTTCCTCAGCGAGGGTTGCACTCCCATGTTGCAAGCAGATGATGATTTCTTTCCATTCTTCTTCTTGGCTTCTTTATTCGGCGCTCAAAGTGGGAATTTGGAGATCGGTTTAGTGAGGTTTCTTATGCGAGTCGTAGTGGCGCTGACGTCGACTTTCTGACGGCTTGGCTGGATGAGGAGAAACGCACAGAACCACTCATTTCACGGCCAAATGGATCAGTTCGGGGCCTGCACTTTGAGGTACGCATTTAGTCAGATCTGATTCGATCAGCCTCTTGTCGCCGGCCACTAGAAACTTTTGCAAAGTCCTGGATCTTGCAAGGCATGGCCCGATCGGGGAGAGGACAGGCGCTCAATGCTTTGTGCAATTTCGAGAAACTCGACGCCATCCCGCAATCTGCTTGGCCTCAATACGACTTTAGTAGTCATGACTTTTTTTTCCCTTTTCCGGTTTAAAATGGCAACGTTCAAGGGACGCGCGAAATTTGCATACATGGCGTGGTTTTGCGCACTCAGGACCCGTGATGAAAAGAACGAGTTTGAATAGCTGTGATCGCCATTTCGGACCTACATCCTGGCAAGAAAAGCGCAACATTATGGGCCAGCCAGACAGACTATACTGCACCGCATTCAAGACTCGGCAGGCCACATATGTGACAAGCAAATATTGCTCCAGAGCTTTCAGATTCTACACCAGCGCCGGCCAAATCGGGTTAAAACATTTAGCCCGCTGTTACTGCTAAATGTTACTATGGGCCTTCTTCGTGTGCCCTGTCCACACCTGCAGAGCCCTTTTCAAGGCACCCGAGGAGGCCCCTTTGAAGGCCGCCCGCCCGATCAATTGAGCCCGGTTGGCCATTTCCGCTGTTTTTATGTTGAAGTTATTGATGCTGACGCTGCTGATGCCGCTACCGCTGAAGCTGATGATCATGTTTGATGAGGCCGCAAAAATTGATCATAAGATCATTGAGTTGCTAATTAAGCAAGATAGAATGAAACCAGCCTAGGAACATTCAGCAGTAACAGCAGGGCAAATTTCCCAAACTGACTTGGCCGGCTCCGGTCTAATGCTCAGAAGCCCTGGAACGATATTTGCTTGTCCTAATGCATGGCTCAGACTTTGGGCCCCAAACGGATCGGCAGCATAAAGTACTTCTTAGCGCAAGACGTAAAACCTTGGTCACAAGAAGCCGCTCAGCGGGCGATCTCCTACTGACTCGCCTCCACTGAGGCTCCGTAAGCTGCAAATCCGTCCTTGCAGCCAGTGAGTCGACATCCAGTCCTTCGGCTCTCTCATCTGCGAACAATTTTTTCGTGCCAGGGATTCGGGCTTGATCGTTGTACGTGAATCCGCCTTTGCCTGACTGAGCACCTTGACCATCAGCACACGTGCATACAGCCATCGCAGTCCGATTCGCCCCTTCGTCGGTCATGGATAGGGTAGGACTTCTTAACGGCGAGCCAGGTTTAAGTTGCGCTCTGACACTAGAGACGATTGGTGGCTGATAGAACTGGATTTGGCAGCTAGGTTTGCTCGACAAGAGTGCCGGACGCATGAGGGATACGCCACAGCCTCTTTCTTCGAACGCAACCAAGATTTCACGATTAATGGCTTCAGTCACATGATAGAGGGGCACTCCGCAGTGCCTGGGGCTGAGGATCAGATCGATGAATGACGAATTGGCTTCTTCGCCTCATGAATGCAACTTTGACATCAAGACCGCATGTGCTTCTGGGGGTGGTGAGAGAGCTTTGGCCTATCGGAGCTCTGCAGCTTGCAGAAATGTGACCCTGGCTGCCTGTTACGGGCGCTAAGTCCCTGATCTGCCACTCACTTGTATGTGAATCACGACTACGTGAACTGTGAAGCGCGTAGCATATCAGGTATCACCCCCGAGAGCATTGTCCACATTGGTCAATCGCTTAGTCAGTCTCGACCTATAAGCCGCGTGCATTTCCTTTATTGCCTTGGATCTATCCTACCGCTCATGAGCCCTTCGCCGAGGCAGAGGCGGGCGTCTAGCGGCAGTGAATGAAACAGTTGCTCATTGATGCTCGGTTGTCCAAGCCTTAGGTACTGTTCGACGACACAATGAAGTCGCACGTGTTCGACCGTCTACCTTCGCGCAAATTGGACGCTGCGAACCCACCAAGCAGTCAAAGTCCGTTGTCAACAACCAGCTGAGCTGCTTTCTAAGCTACTGTCATTCATGTTGGCCGCGAAGGCATTTGTTCCTTCTCCCACTCGTCCGAAGTTATCCTGATCTCCCATGACTCCCCGTCAGCAATCCAGGTTTCTGTGAGCCGTGTAATCTCGAGCGGTGTATTTTCGGGGCCATCGCAATTCGCATGTATAATCACTTCTGAATCAAGTAGAAGCGCGTGCTGTCAGCTTTTGGTGGTATCTCGAGGGCGATCGGGCGATACTGGGGATTCTTTTCCAAACGTACCTTCTGGCAGGACCTTATCCTTTCCCCCAAGACTCAGAATGGCGATTCTAGATATTTCTTGTATAGCGACAGTATATGATCCAAAAGCCTGCAAAAGATTGACGTAGGCAGTGTAAACCTCGTTTCGACTGGGGTGGTGTGCCAATGGGAAACGGCCTACTCCGACCAGTAAGAATAAGTCGTTGTCCGTTCCGGCAAAGAAGCTATTCGATATTTTGATCGTGACCTGCAACAGCTTCAGGTGGCTGCAAAAGGGTCTGGCGATCCAGTCGCCGAGACTGATGGAATCTTTCCAGGCCACGTGTGTGATACCACTCCATGGATTCAGTGCCTTATTGAACGAGGCGAATCTGCCATTTTCGAGCCAAAGAGAGGAATTCTCGCATTGTGCTTTTAGTATAATGCCTGCATCAACATCAGCCTCTCGTAAAAGAGAAAACAAGAAAAAAGGTATGGAAGCTTGGAGTACATACGAGAAATTTTCCATGAGTCTGGTCCATACTTAGAGACTTTGGGTCCCGGTGATGACATGAGCGCAAGCTGCTTGATGCTATTGAATGCAATTGAACGTGCGCCAAAGACCTTGACCATGTTGATTTCCTGCCACTCATGGAAGCTTGGTTCAGGGGCACCTTTGATGATGTGTGATTCTATGCTCGCACCAGGAAATTCCATCGACACTGTACTTTTGGTTCCCGCCCAAGCATCGGAGGATACTTCAAAGTAAAGAAGCAGTCGATCGAATCGAAGACACATTCTTTCTCTTGTAGCTTCTGACCATTCCCAGTGAGCAGCTTGGCTCGGCGAAGGCGGATAGACGGCTGATGTGAGTACGGTCAGCAGTTGTTTCGAAACACGACTGTTTGGAAAAGCAAAATTCACTCTTGTTATTCGTGATTACACCATTAAAAGCCAGTAGATTTGGTGTGTTCTTTTGCAAATTTTGGATGATGCCCTTGGAGGCCAGATCGCGAATTCGGTCACATAGCGGCTCAGTACCTGTCAAGCCCTCTATGGAGGCGAGATAGGCAGCGAGCCCGACCACATGGGGACAAGCCTGGGAGGTTCCAGTCATCACGGCTCGACCACCGCCTGGCCATGTCGATATAATGTGCGCAGCCGGAGCGAAAACATCGATCTGAGGGCCCCAGTTGGTCCCCTTGTCCTTTTCGCCGCCTTCGCCCTTGATGAAGAAGGGCTGGTCATTCTCATCCGTTCCGCCGACCAAGCAGACGCTTGGCTCGAAGCCAGGCGAAAACAGCCTCGCATCGGTATTGTTATTCACTGCTGCAACACCCACGAAGGCACCAGCTCTCACAAGCTCCGCAGCGGCAAAATCCACCAGTATATGTTGAGGAGCTGCGACCGAAAGATTGACCATGACAGCTTTGGGGCGGTGACTCTGCACAATATCTTTCATGAGAATGTCTAAGAGTAGGAACTATTAGACGTCGGTGGGTGGGGT
>JAPFVV010000500.1:0-36274 GCA_030780945.1 Aschersonia sp. MBC 593 | reverse complement strand
CCCCCCCCGTGTATGAACCAATCAATGTCAAATCCAATCTGTTGTCCGCTGCTCAGAGTTCAGCGATCTGATGCTATTAAGACATCAGAAGGGATGGGCGGACGCCTCCCACGCCTCTCCGTTCAGCCTGTCGATCGGCCAATCCATGGTCGCGCCCTCGGTCGGCTGCCCTTGAAACTTGTTGCTGCTCCCGTCTTGGGCTATTGTCTCTTGTCTCTCGTTTCTCGTTGTCGCCAGCCGCCCGTCCGCTGCATTCCAACACAGACAATAGCCAAACTCCTGTCTGGTGTCTGCGTCTGGGTGCATTCTCTCGTCCTCGCCTGCATTGTCCCGCCACGTCTCGGCGCGCAGCTCAAACTCGGCGGCAACATCGTTCACCCTGGCGATATTTCCTTTCTCATAACAGCGGTGACAACGCCTGTGTGTTTTTCCTTTTCCCGAATCGCTCACGGTCTCTGGTTGCGTGAGCGCAGACCAGGGTTGCCTGCAATCGACGTGATTGCAGCCATTATTCGGTCGTCTCCTGAACAGACTTGCCCTTTGCCCTGTCTCTGATACCCAATTCCGGTGGACACGATTCCGGCTTTCTTCGACTACGATTTCTGCAAACCGCGACCTTTGTGATACGAACGAAACTCCGTCTTCAATTCAGAATTCAGTGTCATTCCATACGATATACCTGGTGTATGATCTCGATATGGGGATGAATTCACGTTGACAATACCAGCCAAAGGCATTTTTTTCTTCCACTTCGCCTGCTGGTCGGTGCCTCGTGACGGGAAGACAACAGTATCCAGAACGTTCTTTTCGACGCGGAGACAGCAGACATACAAATCCGGGGAAGGGCAGATAGTGCTGACGGCAGGTCCGCAACACTTTGACGCTCTCTCTAAGTCGAGTCTTCAACTCGCATCGACGTTTACACTCACTGAATAGCTCGGCAAGATGGGCTGCGCCAGTCATCGAAAGAAGCAGACTCGGGAGTTTGCTGACCAGAAATGGGACTACATCAGTTTGAAGGACTTCAGGGCCAGGGGATGCGGATGCGGTCCGATATTCGCCTACTGCTATCTTTGGTTCATGTTGATTATCTCCATTGCCGTCTATGCCGTCGACAGCTTCACGGCCGTCAATCTTCTTGCATTCAGCCGCTGGTCGTCCAAGATTGAGCCCGCCATACCCATTTCCGTCTCCAAATGGATCTTCTCCATCTGCATTTTACTCTCCTTCGTCAACCTCGCTTTCGAGAGCGTGAGAGCCTTTCGAGTTGTGCGGCGGGGAAACGTTGCCGAGTGCTTCCTTGATGGTCTGGCCGCTCGCTGGGAGTCGATTCGAATCTGTGGAGGCCAAGGCTGGAGAAGATTCTTGGTATTCGCTGCACTTGCCAAAAGTAAAAAGGGCTCGGAATATGTTGCTCTGTTCACTTATTTCAGTTTCCAATGTAAGCAAGCTGCAGTCTCTCTCCCCTGCCCCCGTCTTCGTCGAAAGCGACGGGTGCTAACCGACCTGCTCAGCCTGGATCCGCGTCATTTTCTGTTCAGGTCCTCGTCAGGTCGTCAACGCGATCACGTTGAGATCTGTGTACGTGGCCAAGCTGTCGTCTGATGCCACAAGCGTTGACGGTGCCATCCTGGGTTTTTTCGACAAGATCAAGCTGCTCGCCATGGAAGATTTTCAACAAGCTCTGATCTTGGCAGCCATGTGCTTCACCTTGGTCATTTGGATTTTTTCCGCACTCTTTTTACTCATGGCCTGCTTCTTCTACGTCTTCTTCCTATTCCACTGGATTCCGCGAGCTGACGGTGGCCTGACGGGATACTGTGAAAGAAAAGTTAATAAGAAGCTGTTGCGCATCGTCTCAAAGAAGGTCAACAAGGCTCTGGCGAAGGGCCAGGCTGACAGATTGAAGGCTGAGCTGAAAAATGCTAAGAAGAATGGCGAGAAAACGCCATCGCTTGATCGTTCTGCCACGCTGCCCACGCTCCCTTACTCGCAGGAAGGAATGGACGATGCTCTTCCTCAGATGCCCACGATAGGCCGCGACGAGTCGACAACTGCGTTGCCAATGTACACTTCCCGCCCCAGTTCGCCCGGAAACATCGAGATGGGTTCTGTCGGCGGAAGGCGTCCTGTACAACGGACCGCAACTGCAGGGTCCGTATCGAGCTTCTCGTCTCATGCCCCGCTGGTGTCTTCAGCCGCAGATTTTGGTTATGGACGATCCCAGTCGCCTGCGCCCAGCCTGCCCGAGAGCGACTATTACGGCGGAATCATACCACCGACGCGACCAGGCACGTCGAATTCGCAAAGGAGCCTGGCACATTCCCGGATCGGCTTCGGATCATCCATGCCTCAACCCAATGGCTCGCCCCTCAGGAACATCACTGCCAGCCCGGCTCTCACGGAGCGAAGCATGCCACTGCAGTCCGGTCCCGCGAGGACATGGACAAACCGATCAATGGACAGCAATGCCACAGCGCCGCCTGCGATGGGTCGCAACAACACCGGCCCCGTAGCATACCAGCCTTACAGCGCCGCCCCGCCTGCTGCACTTTCACAATTCCATGGTACTTCTTCACCACTCGCGCGGAGTATGACGGGCCCTGCAGGACCAATGCCTCCACAAGGGCCTCAGCAGTATTTTCCGCAACGCAACATGACGGCGCCGGTGCCGCAGTACGCTCAGAGGGGGGAGCCGCATAGTCGTTCCGGCACACCTCAGAACACGGGCAGAGGACCGTATGGATACGACCTCGAGTCGCAGCCGAACGGCGGGAGATATTATTAGAAAATAGCATACATTGATCAGCCATTTGGTTCGCAGAGCCTCTGCCCTGTCTTACCAATGCTGGTGCATGCATGACCTGCCGATGCCAAGCTGGAAGTACCTTGCAGGCTGATGTCTCATGGTCATTGACCTGGCAATCTCGCTCCAGACTAGAAAAGAGGGCAGAGGCGCATACGTAGGACGCGACTTCACAATTTCGGCCTGGTAAAGGCATTTGACGTGGTGGCGACGCAATTCCGTACAGAAGTTTTTTCTCCTGAGGGTGGTAACCAGGTGTCTTGTGGGAAATAAGGGCAATAGCTTGAGGAACTTGAATATGACTTGACGTATCTCGATTGGCCTTGGCTTCGTTGGCAAGGCACGTACCAAACAATGATTCCAAAGGTTACGGGTTCCGTGGCGCCATGGCGTCGGTCTGATTGGTCCAATCTTAGTAATCCGACAGGAGCCAAGGCGCTGGTGTGTGAGAAAAGAAGCCGAAATAGGGGAGGGGGGTTACGTGAGCTGGCTGTTACGAGGACAGCGGTCCAGGGCGAGACGCGACATTTCGCACCGGAATTGCGTCCTATGCCCGTGGGCGTGGTAGGTCTGATTTGTCAACCCGAGAAATGGCCGGGTCCTGCCGAGAACGAAAGCCGATGCCATTCATGGCATTCGGCTTCTTGCTTTGCGCCTTCGGATAGCTACCTTGAATGAAGCCAGTGTCGTCATTTGAAATTCATCTTATTCCTGGTATTCCCTTCCCCTTTAAAAACGAGCATGGAGGCGTGGCGAGTTCCATGCATATCCAGAATCTAGCATTCGTATCGATTGGACAGTTGCTTGCCTTGCAAAGCCTTCAAGGCATCACAGAAATGCCATCTGAGTTTCACGATGGCGAGGCCGCGATGCGGGAGGCACTCAAGGTCCCCGCGGGCCCCAACCCGTCCGTGACCGGGTTACCAGCGCGATACGTCGCCCGGGTGCAAGACTCGCCGCTCGTTGCTGTCGGAACCCTCGACGAAGAAAATCGCCCGTGGACAACCATCTGGGGCGGTGAGCGAGGATTTGCGGGACAGGTGGCTGAGGGGGTGTTGGGTTTGAAGACGGCTGTGGACAGACGGCATGATCCTGTGTTCGCAGCCCTCTGGAAAGAAGCCGATGCTGATGGCGTGGCGCGGCCGAACAACGGACAGGGCAAGATGGTGTCTGCGCTGTCGATTGATCTGGAGACGCGGGACCGGGTGAAGTTGATAGGAGCCTTCATTGCAGGAGCTGTTGTTGAAAACGGCGTGCAGGCCGCCGTGGCGGTCACGGAGAGCCTTGGCAACTGTCCCAAGTATTTGAACAAGAAGGAAGTGGTGAAGCACAATCCGGATCACGCGGAGCTTGTGAGCAACGAGCTTCCTCTCGGAAACGAGGCTCTGGATGTGATTTACAAGGCCGACATGTTCTTCCTCTCCAGCACAAACGGAGACTCAATGGATACGAACCACAGAGGTGGCAAGCCGGGATTCGTAAGGATCCTGTCCAACAAGCCGGGGGAAGTGCAGCTGGTGTATCCAGAATGTGAGTTATTCCGACTTTGGGAGGAAATCTGGACAGAAGACATGGGCTGACTGTTGTCGCGCAGATTCCGGCAACAGGTTGTATCAGACGCTAGGAAATCTCAGGATGAATCCGCTCATTGGCATCGTCATTCCTGATTTTGACACAGCCAACGTCTTATACCTCACAGGTAGCGCGTCCGTACTGATTGGGGATGAAGCTTCCTCACTCTTGGCTCGCGCACGACTTGCCGTCAAGATCAACGTTTCGGAGGCCAAGTTCGTCAGGGGCGGCCTGCCGTTCCGCGGGGCCCTTGGAGAATACTCGCCCTACAACCCTCCTTTACGATACTTGACAGCCGAGAGGAACGACCCGCGGGCCACGGATCTCTCTTCAGGGTCTGATCTCACGGCAACGCTCGTCAAGAGGGAGCTCATCACGCCCACTATCGGCATTTTCACCTGGGACCTTACTTCGTCATCACTAGGCCGCCGCGTCACGCCGCGATGGGATGCCGGGCAGCACATCACGCTGGACTTTGAGCCAGAGCTGAGCTTGGGCTACTCGCACATGCGCGACGAGGCGCCCCAAAGCATCAATGACGACTTCATACGGACGTTCACCGTATCGAGTCCTCCGCAAGACGGCAGGCTTCAAATCACGGCGCGACGAAACGGGCCCGCAACAGGCCTCATGTGGAAACACAACACCAGGGTACCCCTCAACATCTCTGTTCTAGGCTTTGCCGGCGAAGCCAAGTTCCGCATGCCCGCGAGTGTCGGATCTGCAGAGAAGTCAGTGTTTGTCGCTGGTGGTGTCGGCATCACGCCAGTGCTCGCTCAGGCGCGCGGCGTCCTGGATGCCGGAGTGGACTTTTCGGTGGCATGGAGTTTGCGCGGCGAGGATGCGCCCTTGGCAGTGCGATCTTTCGAAGAAATTCCGGGACTGGCAGGCGTCACGACTCTATTCGTCACGGGAGACATGGGGCAGATGGTGGAACAGAGACTGGCAGATCTAGGTGCCAGGGGCATAGAAAGGAGGCGTATGGCAGCAAGCGATGTGGCAAGCCTGAAGGGACAGGGAAGAAAGTTTTACTTGTGTGCGGGGCCGAGACTCTTGAAGCTGCTGACCACATGGCTGAGTGGCGAGCAGGTTGAATGGGAGGATTTTGGCTATTGAGCGCCGTAGCGTTGGGGAGTTGCCATGATGCGAGTGTTGCAATTGACCGTCGATTGACGAATAGCTGGAGGCGACCCAACGGACACAGTGACGCCCACCTAGGCCCCTCTCATGAATGGCTGTCGTAGCGTCTTGGATTGCGCACTCGCAGCAGCGCTTGCTATCAACCGTGGTGCATACTGTCATCGCTGACTGGCCCGACGCGATGAGGGCTGTGTCCCCTCTTGTTATTCATATCGTCGGAAAATATGGTCACTACGAAATCTTCACATCGCTGGCCGCGAGCCACGGAGCGCGCGCAAAGACGTCTGCGTCACGCAGCTTGGCCTGACCAGAAAAGCGGGCGACGACGGTATCTGAACCACATGTCTCGACAAGTTCTGGTTGCCATGCAGGTTCTGCAGCGGGATGATGCCATGCATGTGGTGCAATGGAGGAGGGGGCGCCTTGCCGCAAGGGGTATAAAGGGCTCCACACGTCAGCAAACCAGCATGAATGCTTCGTCCGCATTGACGGAGTCGGACCCCGCCAGTTGCCAGGCAGGACCAACCATTCGTTCCGGCGACTGCGAAGAAAGTCTGAACTCAACTCGACTCGTCTCCCTCGGCTGGATTGGTCGGAATTCTGTCATCTTCACCTCAACGGTTTCCCACTTTCACCTAACGGCCGTTGTCACTGCCGGCAAGTCTCGGCCCCCGACCTGTCCCTATCAACCTCGCCCGCCATTTCCGCGAATCCGCTGCCGACGAAATTCTTCCACGAACGAGCCACCTTTCTGCTCCGCCCTCTGACTCAACAGCCGGTCCGCGCTGTTATTCCGGTGGTGCCGCTGCTGCAGGTTGCCTGTTCTCGGTGGACATCACCCTGCCATACATTTCGCGAAAGATTGCATACTTGGATTGTCGGCGGCCCCTCCACCAGTTCCTCGCGCGAGCAAAAGCCATACAGCCTCGCCCATCTCTCGGCGTATTCGCCATCGTTTGCGCGAAAAGGGTCTGGTTCCTGCCGCCAAAGATTTTGTCACGCAACGATCAGCCCATCGGCCAAGCACGTAATGGCGTCCGACTTTCCTTACGTCAAGAAGATGACGGCCGAGGGCTACATTTTTCCCTCCCACCGGCTTGCACGCACCTGCGATCCCGGCCGAGTAAGCCCGCACACGTCCGCCTCGTTTATGCCTTTTTCTGTTCTGACGGTATCTAGACGCCCTTGGTGCTCGTCGCATGTGGCTCATGTGAGTGAAAACACGGCCAGAAAAATCAAGTGTCGCAAACGCATGCTAACGTAGCTTTTAGTCTCGCCCCCAACGTTTCTGCATCTGCGCATGTTCCCGATGGCGCGAGATCATGCCCGCAACGAAGGTAAGCAGATTGCGCTTGCCCTATCTCTTCGATGGGGGGAGACAAGACAAAGGGAACTAGTTTGACCTGACCTGGATAGGTTTCGATGTGGTTGGAGGGTACCTCTCACCCGTGTCGGACGCATACAAGAAAAAAGGGTTGGCACCGGCCCATCACCGAATACAGATGTGCCGGCTAGCGGCCGAGAACAGCTCCAAATGGCTTATGGTAGATCCTTGGGAAGCCGAAAGCCCGACGTACATTCCGACTGCCCGAGTGTTAGATCATTTCGATTATGAAATCAACCATGTTATGGGCGGCATTGAATGCACCGACGGCAGCCGCAAACATGCGAAAATCGTCCTTCTAGCCGGTGCCGACTTGATACAGACTATCAGCACTCCAGACCTCTGGGACGCCAAAGATGTTGACCATATTCTCGGCAACTTCGGCATTTTTGTCCTCGAGCGAACAGGAACCGAGCTGGATTCGGCATTGGCGGCGCTCAAGCAGTGGGAGAAGAATATCCACGTCGTCAGACAGGTTTGTTTACCCCCCGGAACTCGGAAGGAGGGAAGGTGGCTGACCCCGTAGTACAGGTCGTGACGAATGACATATCATCAACCAAAGTCCGCCTTCTTTTGAAAAGGGAGATGTCAATCGATTATTTGTATGAAGCCAAACCCGCCCTCTTTTAAGCCAGGAAGTCACTGACCGATGCAGAATTCCTGACGAAGTCATAAATTACATATACGAGCACCAACCGGAACTGGATCTCGCTCCGCCCAGTAAGGGAAAGGAGAGAGCCCATGATTTGCCGGGACCAAGCGCAGGCTGAAGGCCCAGCCGGCAGCCGGCAGCTGGCGCAAGGTTGATAAGCCTTACAGAGTGTTTCATGGTGCGAAATGGCGATGGAATGTGTCATCTCCTTGGCGCTTCGCACCACTCAACGATCTCCACTGAATCATTAGGATGTCATGCCAAAAGCCTGACATCCAAATAGGCAGGCTACGGAGAAGGATCTCAGTCTTCGGGCGACGTCTACCTTTTGTCCGTCCTGGGAGTTGGTCCGTTCTGGGAATCAAAATTGAGAAGTAAGCAAAGCTTGCGAACGAAATGTGGAACTCGGCGAAGTAAGTGCAGCGCCGTTGCATTGGACCGCTGAAAGCATCCCATGGTCATGAACAAGGCGCATGGAGATGCTCCAGGCCAGAAGACATGTGGACATGCAGGTTCACTCGGCCAGGATCTGGGTGCATCCGAATGAGGGAGTGTTTTGTTATCTTGGCATAGCAATGGCATGGCAGAATGGTGGCGGGCTTTGGCGTTGGGCCAACATGGGAAGTCTAAAATCACGCTACCAGCTCAAAGTACCCTGATCAGCCTCGCAGATTCGGCGAGGCGGCTTTGTGATCGGCAATAAGTACCCGTCCATTTGAGTGTTTGTTTGCGGGCGGTAGCCGGTAGCCTTCCGCCTGGTGAAAGCTGGCGCTAAACTGCCGGCTCCGCATGACGAGGCCTTTCTGATTGGTCGCAGCAAGAATGCACGTGGAGGGAGCAGGTTCCTGGAGAGGAAGGTACGAGTGATAGCATCGGCCCCACAGTTTTTATCTGATCGTCCATTGTTGCACGGGAAGCTTTCAGCTCTAGAAGGGAGGGTTAGGGGGGGCGAAATGCCAAGCCAGCTGCTGCATCTCGGCCCCCCCTTCCAATCAGCATCTCATCCAGAGCCTGGTTCCCGCGCTCTTTGACTCCGCCGAGCCTGCGAGACCTGCTGGAATACGTGATTCGCTGAGACTGTCACCACTGCAGACGACTCGAGACGACTATTGATCTGGCAGGAAGCCAGACCATGCTGGCGTCGCGACCTACGATTCGCGTAGCGGGTTGCTTGTTGCCCGCTGGGGCAACTTCAATAAGCTTGGCAAGCTACTAGACCGGCCGTTCTACAGATCGACGGGGGCATAGGCATAAATAACAAAAAGCGCGTCGACATGGTGCTCGATTCTCTTCACCTCGCCGTGTCGTGCGCGTGCGAGGAATACAGCTCCACGTTCCTCGTCATCTCGTCCTTGATTTGCACCATGAAGTCGTTGCTGTGCGCCACAACAGCGCTTGCGTCTACGGCGGCGGGCACCAGCATCGCGGAGATCAATGGAGACCGCTTCTTGTCGCCCTTCAAGGACAAGAGCGTCAGTCAGGTCAAGGGCCTGGTTACGGCCATCGCAGAGAACGGCGTCTTTCTGAGGTCGACGCAGCCCGACAACAATCCCGCCACATCAGAGGGCCTGTTCGTGTTCAGCAATACCATCGGCAATCAGGTCAAGACGGGTGATGTGGTGACCTTGAATGGAGTGGTCAAAGAGTTTCGGTACGTTTGCGTCAAGTATCCAAGCAAGGGGAGACACCGTATGCTGAGTAGAGTGTATTGTGCAGGTCCAACCCGGAACACATATATCTCACGGAACTGTCCAAGCCTTCGAACATCGTCGTCGTCTCGTCCGGCAACACCTTCAAGCCGCTCATCGTGGGCGTCGACACACCGCAACCCCCCAACCGGGAGTACTCCAGCTTGGATAAGGGTGGCGTCTTTGGGTTCCCCAATGCCGTAACGAGCATCAGCGCTGCCAACCCAAAGCTGGACCCAAAGACCTCCGGGCTCGATTTCTGGGAGAGCCTGGTGGGAGAGCTCGTTACACTCCAGAACGTGTTCCAAGTCAGCCGGCCGAACAAGTACGGCGACGTATGGGTCAGGGGCAATTATACCGTGACGGGTCTCAATGGCCATGGCGGGGTGACGATGCTCAAGGGCGGTAAGACGAATTACTCAGACCTATCACGGTGTCGCGCGACGCTGATGAGATGATCATAGATGCCAACCCCGAAACCATTGTCCTTGGAACACCCATCGACGGCTCCCATAATCCGACCGACACCAAAATGGGCGATTATCTCGGCGATGTTACTGGCGTTGTGTACAACTCGTTCGGCACGTACCGGATCCTGCCTCTCACAGCCCTCAAGCCCACCGGCTCAGTCCCATCCGAGTATCCGGCCACGTCCATCACCGGCACTGGTGACTGCCATGGCTTCACTGTGGCCGACTACAATGCCGAGAATCTGGCGCCCGACTCACCGCACATGAATAGCGTCATTGACCAGATCGTTCACAAGCTACGGCTTCCGGATCTGGTTTTCCTCCAGGAGGTCCAGGACAATTCGGGCCCAACGAACGACGGTGTTGTCTCGGCCAATGTGACGCTATCGACATTGACGCAAGGCATCAAGAAGCTGTCAGGGGTGACTTACAACTTCACGGACGTTGACCCCGTTGACGGCCAGGACGGCGGTCAGCCCGGAGGTAACATTCGCTGCGCATTTCTCTACCGCCCAGATACTGTGGAGCTGTACAAAGTCAATCCTGGCTCCAGCAACGACGCAAATGAAGTGTTGGATGGGCCAGAACTCAAGTTCAATCCCGGCCGCATCGGCCAGACGGACGACAATTTCGAGGCGACCCGCAAGCCCTTGATCGCCATGTGGACCACTGTCAAGCAGCCCAAGAAGGAGTTCTTCACCGTCAACGTCCACTTCAGCAGCAAAGGCGGCTCAACGGGTCTGCATGGCGATCCGCGCCCCCCTGTGAACAAAGGGATTGAGAAGCGCACTGGGCAGATGGAGCTGACCGCTGTAAGTAATGCCCCTACCCGATCCCGTTTTCCTTTTGCGTCCGGCCCTGTCCAGCACAAAGAAGGAAGAGAAGGACAGAGAGAGAGACGGGGAACGTTGCTCTGACTAGCTGTACAGGATTTCATTGCCCAGATTCTGCAGAAGGACGCCGGGGCACGCATCATCGCCTCGGGCGACTTCAACGAGTTCGCACAGGTGCGGCCGATGCAGGTCTTTGCCGCCAAATCTGGTCTCGTGGAAGCTGACGAGGCAGCCGGACTGCCGGAAGTAGAGCGCTACACGTACCTGTACGACCAGAACAGCGAAGCCCTCGACCACATGTTCATCAGCGAGAGTCTCGCGCGGAACGTGTCGGTCGAGCACCTCCACCTGAATACGTGGCAGGAGTTCAAGGGCCAGACGAGCGATCACGACCCCAGCGTCACGCGGCTGGACATGTGTGGCGCCTCCTGACGAAGGGACCTCTGTGGTATTTGGAATATTTTGGAAAAGAAAAAGAAAACCACCAATATAGCTATCGAATTGAGAAGATTTGGCCTGGAGTGTGTATCCGTGCGCTTGTGACTGACTGATGACGATAATCCACCCATAGAGCCGTTTTCGCGAGCTTGTTAGCCACGGAGACGAGTGTTGCCATTACCGGCTGTAGCTCTCCGACAATGCCGGGAACACAACTGATCGTCCATCAAAGAGATGTACACAACACAACACGTGTGCGCAGGTGCTGTCGTATGGTGGTGGTGGTGGTGATGGTGGTGGTGGTGATGGTGGTGGTGGTGGTGAGAATCAATTCGCCCACATCTTCTCAATCTACTTAAGTATGAATTCCTCTCCGCATTGAAAGTACATGATACACACAGTCGGGTGCTGTAGAAGCCAGTCCCGCCCACGATGAGAAGGAGAACGAAAGAAGCAGCAGCAGCAGCAGCAGCAGCAGCGAGAGTGAGTGACTTGCACGCACGACCACTGGAAATGCCCAGCACCTGCCTCCACTTGCTATCCGTCCTGCTACGGCAGTGCTGGGCCCGGCGATAGGCAACTGGCGGACGCTTATCGTCAAATCATCACGGGCGTGCAAGGCGTCCATTGGCTGGCCATATAGCAAGACTGGATCTGGCGGTACATGTGCTGCCGATACGCTGGTTGGTTCATTGGAGAAAATTGTCAGCCTTGGCTGTCCATCACTTGGTCCATCGGGGAGGTTTGTCACTCTCGGCATTAGGCATTGCCCGATGCACTGTGATGGGAATGTTCAGATCTCCACCGCTCTCGTCGCTCTCCTCGAAAGATACATGGTCAAGCACGCAGCGTCAGGCAATTGAATCTCTTTTTGGAAAAAACCTTCTGCTGTCATGATTTCGATGCAGGTCTATCATCGTGTGTGAGCCTCTATACTATACCCACCCGGGCGTCGTGTACGGGAAAGTATACCGACAAATTATATACACACAGGGAACGGCCGTCTCAGTGGAGTCCGCTTTCTCCCGTGATGGCCATGTACTTCTGACAATTCACCAGTATCCTGACCTGGTCGCCGATTTCGTCCAGGCGACCGAGCACCTTCTTATTGCCGTCCATAAACCCAAGAATCGAATATGGCACGCCCGTCTCGGCACAAAACTCCTTCACCAAGGCCTGGACTTTGCGAAGGTTGTGTCTTGGCAGACGGGGAAACAAGTGATGTACGGCCTGGAACTGCAAGCCGCCATGTATAAAGTCCAGCCAAGCAGGACAGTCCACGTCCATGGTTGTTCGCAGCTGGCGCTGAGGAAAAGATTCCTCCTCGCCCAGATCAGAGGTGGACATGCCCCAGTGCGAGAGGGTAATTTGCACGTGCAGAGGCATCGTGACAATATGAGAGACGAGGACGAACACCACGCGGGTGGTCCAATCGGGCAGACAGGACCAGAGGAGCAGGTATCCAAAGACATACCAGTAGCAAGCCATGAAGGCGATCTCGGTAGGACGGATCCACCAAGCCTTGCTACTTCCGAGGGCCGAAGATTTTGAAGAGAGAACGTGCTGCCATGATAGCAGGTAAAGGTTGAAACGGGCGATGCCCATGATGGGATAATACGTATACTTCTGGAAAGGAACAAGTACCTCAGACGCCTTGTCCCAGACAAAGGTGAAGTTGTAGTAGGTCGACCGCAAGGACTTGAAAAAGGAAGGGCACGTGGCGAACAGTGGGAGGTTTTGGATGTCGGGGTCATGCTCCTTCACCCACGAGTCAGCGAGAGGTCTGCCTGTCAGAAGGGGCGCAGAAGGGCCGGCCAATACACGTACCGGCTGATTGGTAATGAGGTGATGAACATTATGGCTGCTCTTCCACCACCCCATGGACAGGCCGCAGCCGAAATCGGCAATGAAGAGACCGATTAATGTGTCTACAACGAAGTTTTTGGTAATGGCTCGATGGCCAGCATCGTGCACTGTGAACATGATTTGATGCTACCCAGGGATGTTAGCCGTGCAAGTGTTGGCGGCGAAGAGGATCTGTGACAAACCCAGAATAAGCCGAGAAAGATGGCAGAGGTCGTGTACCATTCCGCTCGCAACGCAGTCAGGAATGCGACGAAGAGGATGGTGTAGCGGACCGCTTCCTTGCCATACTCAGCATACGGGCAATCGTAGAGGCCGGCATCCTGAAGGCGATTATGCAGCAGCCTGTACTTGAGAGCAATGCCTTGCTGGACCTCGAAGTCGAGAGACGGATAGGTGCGGAAGTCAACGTCCTTGCCCTGCTGGATGGCCTGTTGCGTCCACTCGTCCGGATTCAAGGCGACCTGGGCCTGGGCGAGGCAGCCATCGTCGCCGGCTTTTCCCTCTCGTGAGACGTGGGTGAGTCTGGCGCGAGGAACGGCCCGTCCGGGCGAGAGAAAGTCTGAGCCATTTCCGCCGCCGACCTCTTCAGGATCAGGCGACCGACTCGCCGATCGGTAGGATGCTGCACTGGCGTAACCTTCATCCACAGATGACTTTTCCTTTTCCAGCTCGAGATCGGATTCGTCCAGCGCAGCGTCGGATGGGGCATCTGTGCCAAAGACGCCCCCTCTGATTGGTGGTGTCCGGTTCGTCCAGGGACCCGTTGGCTTCCGGCCGATCCGGAATGCCTTCATAGTACGCAGCGTTTCCTCGGTGTGATACCTGGACGAAGCAAGCAATATTAGCACACCTGTCAAACGGACTCGTCCCTGACTTGTTTCTGATTCTTGCAGATGTCGTCAACCCCCCCTCCACCACCCTTGCATGGCAACCCGCCCCCGCGCGTGGCAGCGGGCCGCAAATAAGCACGAAACCTCGATCCGGTATTTTCGAGAATGGAGTCGCTTTTTTTTTACTCCCGCCGCCGCCGCCACCACTGTCACCACCGCCACAACCAGCACTCGTGCATCACCACAGCCACCACAACAACAACCACCACCAAAAACGACGCCGTTGCTGGAAGACTCACGTCATCTCGCATCCGGCGACGACGAATTGCGCGTACTGGGCCAAAACGAAAAAGAGAAGAGAAAAACAGCACGAGAAAGTATTCGCCAATTGGGAAATACGTACGCTGTGATCTCGTCGGTGGCATCTCTACCGACCATGTGCAGCATGACGAGGCTTCCGCCCGGATGGCGGTCCAGCCAGCCATTGAGACGGAGGACGAAGTCTTGAAAAATTACAATGATGTCGCCGGCAGCAATCATGCTGTCAATGACGTCTGGCGAAAGGACAGCATCCCTGCTCCAATTGCGCTGCGTGGCCATGACGAAGGCGAGCCACGACGTGTTGTGGTTTTTGTCGGGGCAACGCAGCGTCGAAGTCTGCTCGCGTCCTCTCTTTTTTTTTCCCTCTCTTCTTTTGCGCGGTAGCTGGCAGGTTTAGTACTATAATTCGCGAGAGCTTCGAACTGATGCGAGTCAGTCGAGGCTGCTGCGCCTTCAGAGGGAACACAAAAGGGGCATGGACAGCGATATTGGCTGCAATGGCATGGAACTTGAGACTGTGGCGAAGTCGTGAGAGAGAGGCTGCAAGAAGGGGAGATGTGGAAGAAGAGAAGAGAGAGAGAGGAAGAAAAAGTAAGAGAAAAGGAGCTGTGACAGGTGCAAGCGAGGGAGTGGCAGGCCTGTTAAGTCAAGCCAAGGACTGATATTGATGAAGACGAGACAAAGCCGTTTGTACGGGGAAGAAAATAATAATAGGACTTGGGTGTCGCATAGTGCGATATGAGGAGCACGACCCGAGGATCAAACACCCATGGGGCAATTTGGGGAAAGGGAAAAAAAAAAAAGGAGTGGCAGAGGACGGATACCCAAAAATCTCGAATCCCCGTGCTCACGGTTCCGCTCACAGTAATAAAGGAGCAGCAAAAGAATAAAAGAGGGCTCCTCGATTGCCTTGTTGCGCGTCGGGTAGCTTCTGACCCGGAGCACTTGGTAGCTCCAAGCTCTCTCTCTGTCTCTCTGTCTCTCTGGGCCGAGAGTCAAAGGTGGATCAATATTGGATTTATTTTCTGGATTTTTCTTCTCCCGTGCGCCTTCTCCCTGTACGGCATCGTATGGACGTCCAGGGGTCGCGAATACGAATCAATACGCCTCGTTCGGCCTTTCTGCACAATACTCGTTGAGCCACTGTGTGATGAACGCCTGCCCATGCAGGTGCCAGCTGCCGTGATTGCCTTCTCCTTTTGCTAGCGGCGGCGGATACGCGCGTCTTCCTCCTCTATTATTCTTCTTTTTAAGATGGACCGCCGGAAGGGGGCAAAATGCAGGAACGGGGCCAGCAGGACGCAGGCACAACAAGGCAGGCACGAGTTTTCCCCTCCCCCCTCTTCCTTCCCCTCTGCTGGCGGCGGCGGCGGGCAACGATCGAACGAGGGTGGAACAAAAGAACGCGCACATCCCCCACATGGAGGAAAATCGACAGCCTCTAACGATGCCAATACTAGCACCACCACCCACCCGTTCAGGTATCAGGGGCTCGGCAAGGGGAGGGAGCCAGCAGGTCGACCAATTTTGGGTACAAGGGTCCAAGCTAAACCTTGTTCATCTCGGTCAGGGACCGTGAGATTACGTACCTTGCGTACAACGGCACGTTGGCATGGTACAGTACAATACAGTGGCAGCTGTAGTCCTGACATGTGCTCTGTGTGCTGCATCTGTATTCTTGTCATGCTATGCCGTCCATGTCACGTCACGTTGCCCCAATCTGCCTCAATTACGCTTTATGCGGCGGTAGCGATGGCCTTTCTCGTTTTTTATTTCTCCTTCGTCCGATTGCTCATTGGCTGGGTCCTTGCTGAACACATCATTTCCCCGTCACGACAGATGCCTGAGGGCAACACAAATTCGAAACGTCCAGCGAAAGGCCCAGCCAGCCAGATTGGCCCGAAAAGTACTTCCGCCTAACGCCAGCTTGATTCAGCACAGCGGCAATGAATGAATGTGCCTGGACCCACGAAAGAACTAAGCTTACTTGTCTCTGAATCTGGTACATTTGATTGTCTCGTGCCGCCGTCACTTGCTGCACAACATGTCATGTTACTTAACAATTCCGGAAAATCTGCAGTGTATTGCACAAACTCTGCAACTTGCAGCTACCGCCCGATGCACCGGCGCGCCCCCGTCATACTGTATAGACGTCTCCTTCCAGACAAGCCAAAGAAACTGCCAAGCCACGAACGGCCTGTTTCCAAGAGGAAAGAGGGGGGCGCAGCGCGCAGGCGAAATGAGCAATGGCATGAGACGTTTTTTTTTTTTTCCCCTAAAACGCGTGACCATGATTCGGCGCGATTCCCGCATCGTCTGTCTCGACTGTACCGTACCCTTTTTGGGGTTCCGGCCGTCTCCCCCGCCAGCATTGATGAGAATCTCCTTACCGTTCCCCATCTCGTGTGCAGAAGCTGTGCGTACCTGACATACATTCCCACTTATTGTACTGTACATACTACCAGATGTTCAGAGTGCTCCGGGGCAGGAATGTAGGTCGCAATTAAACTCAGAGCCCACAATTCGCCGAGCGTTTGTGCACTTGCCCCAAACTTGCACGTGGCCGTTCTAGAAATCTATGGTGCCCATAAAGGGGCGCATGGGTGGCACAACCGCCGACAGGCCGTTTCGGTCCGCGCGAGGCATGAACAACTGTGCTGCGGCAAGTACTGCCCTTCCCACCCCACCCATGAGGCCGTGATATCTACCTGCGCATTTAGCCCAATCGTCCGTCTGCTGCAACGCCCTTGACGTATCACGCCCAAACCATCGGACAGCGAAGGGGAGAGGTCGGAGCCGCCAGCAAAGATTGAGACGGTGCGCATCACACAGGAAAAAAAATGACCCGACGTTGGGTGAGAAAGGCAAGACACCTGAAATTGCAGCGCGCTACGTGGAGAAGTCACGGGGATTCTAGGCCATGGGAAGCCACTCGTGTTGTCGTCATAGGAGTAGCTTATTCAAGTCCACGGGTGACGACACAACGCCTGTACAAGTTCCCGGCTTCGCTTGGGTGACTTGTCTCTCGTCACTCGACAATCGAAATTCCAATTGCACCGAAGGGGACAGACCCGGCGCAACGTGATCGGTCACCGCCCTGATTGCCGAATTTTGGCCCGAGAGGGCGTCAAACACGATGCCCGCCGTACGACCTCAAACTGGATCAGTGTGCTTGCTAAATTTTCCGTGCCAATCGTCGAGCTGTTGGAAACGTGCCCCCCGAGAACGAAGCAATTTGAATTCGCGAACGCCCTTCCCCCGTGCCAACCCATCTCGCTCCTGTCTGTCTGAAAGATCGGGTGAGCTGCGGCAAAATGCAGATTGCCACCACTCGCCCATCGCCCAGAGCTGAGTTGGTGGCTTGTACGACTTCCATCACGCAATATTTTGTCGATCAGAGGGGCAACGGCTGGTGGCGTGGTGGCGCTCAGGAGCTTGGCTCGAGAGGCGAGCCTCCCGCTGCAAAGTCTGGCTAAGATGGCCAGAGTCCGGGCCAGTCCAACGTGTTGTCTCTGAATGTCTCATCGAGAATGCAGACATGATTCGGAATGATGAGCGGCGGATCCGTGAAGCTTGCGTGAATGGAGAGCTCGAGAAAGGGACGCGTCCACAGCAGCCAACGTGTAATATTTGGTCTCGCAAAAAGCCATAATCGAGTTTACTAGCCCAGGTGCAGGTTTTTATTCACTTACAGGCTCTGTGGTTGAATAGCCCGTCAGGCTCTGGCGTGGTTTCCCGTACATATTGACGCCACTAAACTGTGAGGCCGAAGCGAAGCAAAGACATTCTGCCTGTTGCTTTTGTCACTCGCGAAGCTCGCGACCGGACGACCATTTGGAATACGTGCTTACCTTCCTTCGCCCTGAAATATCTGCCATCCATCAAAACATGTGATGACGAGTCGATCCAGGCTCTCAGGAGGAGAAACCCGAAACATGTGTCGCCTTTTGTCCAACACGGCTATCAGGTGAGGCTTCAGCTTTGCTCGCTCACATGAGATCAGCGTACAGCTGACACGTGAAGCAGACCAGATTATTGGCGGTGACTCAGTTGGCTCAACTTGAGCAATGGCGATGCTATGAGCGAATGGTCCGCGGGCTGCAACGCCGCCAGATGCATTTCCCCCTCCCAGACCGAAGACTCCAGTCCTCCTTATTGGCCGGCTCTGGCGGGGTCCTAGATGCGAGACTGAGCTACGCGAAGAAAACCACTAGCGCTATTGTGCAGAAATCGGGCCTACCCCATACTGTTTGTTGCCAGCGTGCACAATGCGGTTTTGAGCTTCAATATGGAGAGCAATCTCGCATTCACGATTGGGCAGGAGCGTCCTCAGCGCGCGAGCGGTTAATACCTATCACCTTGAAAAGATTGATGGCCCGGCACAGTGGTCCACGACCTCTGCCATCGTAGCAGCAACAGCAGCGCATGGCTTTCATCGAAACTAGTTGCGCGCCGGCAACGCGGTTCGAGCCTCACCGTCTGTGAGCTGCACATGTCTAGGATCCAGCTTTGCAATATGTAGCACACCACGCTCCTCGAAAATGGTGAGTCCTGCGCTTCTCTGCTCAGTCATTGCAATCGCGGCCAAAGGCGACGATTTAGCAAGAAATGGCGACATGTAGTAGCTCAATTCGATCAGTGCCGAGACACGCTCTTTATGCGTGTTGCCAAGAGGCCAAGCCTCAGCCCAAAACGCCGCGCATGGTCGATTCGCAGTGCCAGCTGTCGCGCTTGGAGTTGATAGCATGTGTTTGCCGCAGGAAAGTCTGCCACAAGTTGAAGAAGAAAATGATGAATTAGAATATGCCGATCGACGGCCTTTTATATATTAAGCCAAATAGTCCCAGAAAAGATGCGCATTCCCGCTCGATCCAAGCACATTGTCGGCTCGTCTGCGGGGTTGGCAGAGACGCAGAAACATCGAGATGGCTTCCTCAAAGAGCATGCACGATAACCTTCGGACCGTCTTGGAGGACGAGGAGGTAACGGTATCCCAGGTTGTGGACTGGACGGTGGAGGAGGAACGGAAGGCGAAACGAAAGTGAGTTTCTTTTTCCGGAACAATCATAAGCTCAGCAATCAGCTCACAGATGTCCAGATTGGATCTCCTTGTCATGCCAATTCTCACACTCGGCTTCTTTTGTCTGCGTGAGTCCCCAGTCTTGTTTCCACTGCAGCAGCGGCGGGCACCTCTAATGATACTTGCAGAACTCGACCGTGGAAACATGGCAAACGCCATAACTGACAGATTCATGGAGGACGTCGGCATCGACCAAGACCAGTTCAACGTCGGTCAGCAGATGCTTTCCTTGGGCATTGTGCTGACGGAAATCCCATCCAACATGATCCTGTACCGGGTCGGCCCGGGCAAATGGCTCACACTGCAGCTGTTCCTGTTTGGAATCGTCAGTACTTTCCAAGCGTTCCAACGCGGCTACGGCGCCTTCATCGCCACTCGTTTCCTGCTGGGCATCACAGAATCGGGCTTTATCCCTGGTGGTCTATGGACACTCTCCACCTGGTATACCCGTGATGAGACAGCCAAGCGCGTCATGGTGTTTTACTTTGGGAATCAAATCGGCCAGGCATCCGCAAAGCTTCTTGCATACGGGATTCTCCACATGAGAGGTGTCGGTGGACAGCCCGGATGGTTCTGGCTCTTTGCGCTCATGGGCGCTTTCACCGTTTTTGGGGGATTCATCTTTGGCTTCTTCCTGCCCGATTCATTCCAGAATCCGCATAGTACATTTCTGCCGCGCGTGAGCTGGTTCACGACGCGAGAATTGCATATTCTGCAGACGCGGGTTCTGCGTGATGACCCGATGAAGGGAAAGAAGAAGAAGACAATTGGCTTGGATGCCTTCAAAAGAGCAGTACGTCGCGACCATCTCACACTGCCCCCCGGTTCATGCTGACTTTCCTCTGCAGTTTGTCGACTGGCGTATTTGGGTTCATTTCCTGATTACGCTTGCCAACAACGGACCTCAACGTGCTTTTGACACGTATGCGCCGTCCATCGTGTCGAGTTTTGGCTTTGGCAGCCTCGTCAGCAACGCCATGGCAGCTGTCGGCCTCTTCCTGCAGGTTCCAATGTCTTTTGCTTTCAGCTGGATCTCGGACCGCTTGTGAGTATCTTTAGGTAATGGCCACTGCCGTGGGCTGAGCGCTCTAACGAATGCGTAGCAATCGACGAGGAGAGACAGTCTCGTTGGGACTCTTCTGCCACTTACTGGGATACATCTTCAATCGCACTTTTACGAGCGTCAAGCTCCGAGGCGTCCGGTACTTTGGCGTTGTATGGACACAGACGTTTGGTACATTTTCACATCCTCTCAACATTGCGTGGCTATCGCTGGCCTGCAGAGACTCGGAGCAGCGAGCTCTCGCCATGGCTGGGTCAGTCTACGCACATGACAGAATCGCACTTTTCTTAGCTGACGCATCGTGACAGGGTCATCATGAACGCGAATATTGCCGGGATATACGGAGCGCAAATCTTTCGACAGGATGACAAGCCGCTGTACCGACGTGGCTTCAGTGTGGCCATTGCTGTCCTGTCATTCGGGCTTGTGCTCAGTTTGATACGCTTGGGAGACGACATTCTGCATCGGCGGCGTAAAATGAGGTCTTTGACGTAGAAACACGCTTGACGACTTGGAGCTGCAAGGAATGGGACGAGAATCGTGGACACTCGTGCCGCATCGCGAAGACGCTGTTGCGGAAGACAGGCAGAAGTGAGGAAAAACAAGAGAAGGTTGCGAGCTGGATGACGGGGACAAGATTGGATCCCCAAACCTTTGAACAATGTCGGCTTGACGATCGACAACCACAGCAGATAAAAGACGACCTGAATGCAATGCATGCCGTTGATGCAAGGGGGACCTAGCGGTACATTAAACCAGAATTTGATCGACCTGTTCGATGATCTAGATCCCGCAAGTTTCCAGATGTACGTCTGCTCAACGCGCGCGCACTTGCTAAGGTCTATCCGTGGTGACTGTTTGCCTTTTTCAAGGGTCGACGGGTCGATGAGTCGACACGAAACTTGTCCTGCTTCGTTGGGCTCCTTGCTCTTGCGTCTGACGCACCCCCTTCTGCTTAGCATATTATTCATAGCACATGCAATTACTCATAGCACATGCAACGTGATTTAAAGAGAAATGGAAGAAAAGCAACGGAAGAAGAAGGAGGAGGCTATTGAATAGGATCAAGCCGGCCGCGGGATTCACGCCGATGCAACCCCGTCATGCGCGATGGCTCGATCTGGAACCATTGACCAATCAAGAGCGCGCCGGTTCGCGTGTCGGGACGCCCTAGGGATGGACCAATGACGCAAGACACAAGTGAGGCCCACTTGCACTTCGTATTCACTTGCATCTGAACGGTCAACGTGAACACCACTCACTCGAATGTCGTGTCAACGCTGTTTGAATATTTTCATTTTTGCAACTCCAAGGGCCAATTGTCCAACGTACTCGCCCTGGGGATGCCGTCGCGCAAGAGAACCGATTCTGGGCCAGCATCGGCGCGGAGGCGCTCAGGTCGCCTGTCTACAAGTGAACACAAGAGTTCATACTTTGAGGGAACTGACGAGGAGGACGATGGTGATGGTGACGCTGCTCCCCCCGCGAGAAAAAGACCACGCAAATCGATAACGTCCAGGACAAAGAATATCGATAGCAGTGACGATGATGAGCAGTACCAGGATGACTCATCCACCGAAGACGCCAATCACGAGGAAGAAGAGCAGGAGGAGGAGGAGGAGGATGATGATGATGATGATGACGATGACGCCGCGCCCCGCAAAGTGCAAATCATACCCTTGGTAAAAATGAGAGATACCGGCGGCGTAGACTATGCCGACCACAAACTCCACAGAAACACGCTGCTGTTTCTCAAAGACCTCAAGGCAAATAACAAACGGTCTTGGCTCAAATGTGAGAGACGACCTAACAAGGGGAAAGAGCAGTCTCATTGACAGCAGAATGCGTGCTAACAAGAACGCAAAGCGCACGATGATGAGTACAGGCGCGCTCTGAAGGACTGGCAGTCCTTTGTCGAGGCCGCCACCCAGACTGTCATCGAGGCCGACGAGACGGTGCCGGAGCTGCCCATCAAGGATGTGATTTTCCGCATCTACCGCGACGTGCGGTTCAGCAAGATCAAGACCCCGTACAAGGTACGCCTATCCCTCTGAATCTGCAAATTCGACGCACCGGGGCAAACAAAGAAGCTCACCAAGTGTTGGCTTTTCTTTTCCCCCCGCCCCTCCCCTTACGGCAGCCCAATTTCTCTGCAGCCTGGTCGCGGACGGGGAGAAAAGGTCCCTATGCATGCTACTACGTCCACTGTGAGCCGGGAGCATCCTTCATCGGCGGCGGCCTGTGGCATCCCGAAGCGGCCTTTGTGGCCAAGCTCCGCCGCAGCATCGACAGGCATCCGGAGCGGTGGCGTCGCGTCCTGAACGAGCCGCTGTTCAGGAGGGTGTTTTTCCCACAGCTCAAGGGGAAGGCGGGCCCCGAGGCAGCCGTCAAGGCATTCACGGGCAAGAATCAGGAGAACGCACTCAAGAGGCGACCAATGGTAGGTTTCGGCGGATTTGGGTGGGCACGGGCGGCGGCGGCTTGGGCCTCAAGGCTGATTTTGATTTTGGTGCCGCTAGGGGTTTGAAGTGACACACCGGGATATCGAGTTGCTCAAGCTGCGGAATTACACGGTCGGCACCAAGATGGATGCCGACTGGTTCACCAAGGACGACGCGCAAGAGAAGCTCGACGAAGTCATACGCGCGCTTCGTGGGTTTGTAAGTCAATGCAGCAGTGCCACGGTTCTGGACGCATGCTGACAGGTTTTTTAAAAAAAAAATAAAAAGGTGACGTTTCTCAATAGCATCATCATGCCTGACCCTGCTCTTGATGGCGAGGACAGCAGCAGCGATGACGAGGGAGGACAGGAGGCAGAGAGCGATGAATGATATCATCCCATTTCTTCATTGTTGTTAAATCCAGCGGCTTTTCTAAATTTTCCTCTTTGGATATTGAATGTTTGTTGATAATCAGGGTTGAGAACACAAAGGATCACGGGTTTACGAGGACTAGCCAACCACCGACCGCAAAATCTACATGTTCACATCTGACCGGCCATGCATCGCTGACTTTGCTGAGTGACGTGACGAGACAACTTTGATGATCGAGGGCTCGCTCAATCGACTTGTCAATCACACCATCAAAGCAGATGAGCGCGTTCTGTCGCCAAGTAACATCTGCACACCGTCGTCTGCGGACAAACCGAGGACATGTCCTATCCCTGGGCAGAGATATGGCTGATATATGTGCCGTCATTGCGGGCAGCAGCCGGGGCCGTTAGATTCGCGAATCAACATCCTCAAAACATATTGTTAAGGGTACCGTTCTTGCCTGCTCATGTAATACATGCCATTTGCCTATTCCCAGAATGCTATCGACACGGCTTCTACCCGTGTCAAGGGAGAAACCCCCGAAACCGCGTGAATGATGCCTTTCGGGGGGTTCTCACAAATTTTCCTGCTGGGAGCGTCCTCGCACTTCCCACTGCTTTGTGACCTCTATGGAAACGAAACCATCAAACGGCCAACAAAGTCTTTTTGACACGGTTCACAAAGTGAGAGGGATACTGCGGGAGACGAAAATCAACTTCGAAGTGGGAAAAAAATCACCCGTCTTTGAGCAACTTTGAATACAATGGCCGAAGACCCTGCTCGATTTTGATTTATTTCTTTCCAAGTTCACGTCCGCCCTGCCTCGTCATCTTGCAAAAAGCATGGGACATGTCCGTCGAACTGTGACATCAGCTCTTGAGAGCGCGCCGCCGGCAGCAGCAGGAATCGTCTAGTCGCAGATGTCTCTCACGTAGAGCATCAGGCAAGTCACCATGTCATGCATCTCTCGTCGGCCGTACATATCCAGCCAGCATGACTACTGCAGCCGAGCCACCGTATTCTTTCACTGCTTTGTCCCTCCCCCCTCCCCCCCCTTTCCACCTCGCAGACACCGCTTCATGCCACACCATTACCACCGCAGCAGTAGCAGTGTAAGGGCTCTCTCCCTGATCGTGTCCACAATCCTCCTCGCCGCAATTTGTCGTGGTCGTCTTCTCAGAGGCCCAGCTCGGCGACCCGTTTCGCCGCCCCCAGCAGCTTCTTCAGCGCGGCAATGTCCGTCTTCTTGGCGGCAATCCACCGATTCTTCCTCGCCTCGTCAACCTCCTCGTCGTCCGGGCCGACCGCCTCGGCGATGACCGAGCACAAGCCCACAATCTCCTCCAGCCTCTCCCACTCCTCCTTCGCCACGGCCTCCAGCTCCTCGGGCACAAAGACGATGCCAATGATCTTCCGGAGACGCTGATCGTAGTTCATGTTGTGGAACATGGCCCTGGTGCAAAACTTCTTCAGCTCGGCGAGGTACGCCGGCCAGTGATCAGGATTCACCTTGGCCACCTTGCCCGGGCAGTGTCGCAAAATGTTATCGAGCCGAGTCGCTGCCCGGTTCTGGCATCCCGGCTGCAGTTGACAGGCCTCCTTGACGCCCTGCTGTCCTGCTGCGATCCACTGCATGACTGCCTGCTTGTTCCCCCACCTCTCATCAGGCGATCGAGACACCATCCACCCTAGTTTGCCCAGATCCTCCTCGAGGGAGCTGCTGTCTTGCGCATCCACGTCAGATTGTGTGTCCAGATCCATGGCCGTCAGATCGACGCGCATGGAGTCTTTCTCAGGCGAGAAGTCGTCGTCGTCGTCGTCGTCTTCGTCCATGTCCGATGAAATCTCATAGCTCTCGTCTTCGTCGCTCGAAAAGCCAGCATCGGTGGACGCAATCTTGTTGCCACGCCTTTCCCGCGTGGTCGTTGATCCGCTATGGTTAGTATTGGACGGGACAGATTGCCGGACCTGTTCTCCAGGCATTGGAGTTTCTGGGCTCTTTGGCCTTGCCGTCTGGGTCCGGAATTTCGCTCCGAGGTCCTGAAAAGGAGTCCTAGCTTTTACCGGGACGTCTTCCAAACCGCCGGCGGTTGGCTTCTCTGTTGAACGATCGATGGAGGTGTCTTTTGGGCAATTGGCGGTCTGCGGCGCTTGCAAGGCAGAGTGCAGTGCCTGCGTAGACGACATTATCCTGCCACTGTGAGATCCGTCATCGCCGTTTGTTTTGGCCTTGGGCCGCCGCGGCACAATCTTGTTTGGCGAGCAAGATTGTGCCTGTAGCAAACGGCCTCCCTTTCGGCCCTTTTCAGAAAACGACTGCACTGGCGGGGACGACAAAGTTTGAAGGAATCGGTGCCTCGCCGCGGCGGAGCTCGGAGAAGACGATCGCGCAGCATGCTGCGTGCGGCCCCTTTTTTGCACCCTCTTTAGCAAAGGCGATTCCGGTGATGACAGAAGGTGTCTGGGCCGCTTGGAGCCCTTCTTACTGCTCTTCGGCGTCATGGCCGGGTCGGTGGCCGTACTCCGCTGCTGGTGTATGACAGAGACCAAGATCCCTGTGAATTCGTTGCCGTGGTACACGTCGAGCAAACGCTGCCTGGTCTCGCCGTCCACATGCATAGATTTCGGCGGCACCGCCACACGGGTGTGTGCGTAGGCGCCAGACGGCAGACGCACCTGACAGCACCTGTCAAGGCCGTCAACCTCCGCGGGCGACCGTTCACGCGTGCTTTCGAGAAAGTCAACGAGTTGTCTCACGACCCCGAGCACGTCAGGAGAGGACGTGAAACCTTTTCTCCGCATCTCTTTGAACAGACGGCGGAGGCTTTCAAGAAACCGTCCCGCCTCGCGGCAATTTGGAGGATGTGGCATATTGCGCACGGCAAGCAAGCGACGTTCCGGGCAGAAACTGTAAGGAGAAAAGGTGTGAGCAGCTCTTGTTGAAGGCAGTCGAAGGAGTGTGTGCGTGTAGTTTTCCAAGCCTTGGGTTTGTTACGCGCACGAGAGTGCGAGACTGCGACCTCGAAGGGTGGCGGCGTAAAAGACAGCCAGGCATGCGAATAAGACTCAGATCGTTGACGTTCATTTGGAACATGACCCTTGTTGTTCGCGTGAGAAAATTCGCTCGGCTTCTGGCCTGTCAAACCAGCCGTGCTTTGAAAACGGCCACGGCGCACCCGCACTCACGTCATTGCTTCAATGCTTGGCCAGTTCCCAACCAATGCAAATACATCACTTCAATCCGGACTGGTCAGCACGGGCCTAAACTGCAACTGTTGAGCGCTAAAAAAAAAAAATTCACTCGTCTACTTGACTCGGCGAGTACAATTCAATCCATGATAGGCCGTCTGCCCACTCTTCCCATGAAAGACCGCACCAAGTAGTTTCCGCCATTTTGTACAACGCGTTGGAAGGGAATGTCAACGCTTTTATAGTTCGTCGTGGAATTCACCATCCTCTGGTTTCTCGCCGCCGGGAGCGGCACCACCGTACATTTTGGAAGTGATGGGATAAGCGACATTCGAGAGCTTCTCTTTCTGCTCCTCAAAGTCCTCAGCCGATGCCTCAGTACCGTTCTCATCGAGCCACTCGGTGGCTTCCTTGACGGCTTCAAGAATCTGGAATCAAGGTCAGTAAGGTGTCGCGTGAGGGGTGTTCTCGCGTCGTGACTCACAGTTTCCTTCTCTTCGTCGCTGATCTTGCCGCCGAGACCCTCAGCATCGTTGACCTGGTTCTTCAGGCTGAAGGCGTAGTTCTCCAGGCCGTTGCGAGCCTCAATGCGCTCACGAGTAGCCTTATCTTCCTCGGCATACTTCTCAGCCTCGGCAACCATGCGGTCAATTTCCTCCTGAGTCAAGCGACCCTTGTCGTTGGTGATAGTGATAGATTCCTGCTTTCCGGTGCCCTTATCATGGGCTGAGACCTTGAGAATGCCGTTGGCATCGAGTTCAAAAGAAACTTCGATCTGAGGAACGCCTCGTGGGGCAGGAGGAATGCCGGTAAGCTCAAATTTGCCCAGCTGGTTGTTGTCCTTCGTCAAAGACCTCTCGCCCTCGAAGACCTGGATCAAGACCACAGGCTGATTGTCGGCAGCCGTCGAGAAGATCTGGCTCTTGCGAGTAGGAATAGGGGTGTTACGGGTGATAAGTTTAGTCATGACTCCACCAGTGGTCTCGATACCCAGGGTCAGAGGGTTGACATCCATGAGGACGATCTCGTCAGTACCCTCCTCTCCAGAAAGAACGCCAGCCTGAACAGCGGCACCAAAGGCAACGGCTTCATCGGGGTTGATGCCCTTTGAGGCCTTCTTGCCATTGAAGTACTCCTCGATAAGAGCCTGAACCTTGGGGATACGGGTTGAACCACCGACCAACACGATATCATCAATCTCGGTCTTCTTCACCTTTGCGTCCTTGATGACCTGCTCAACAGGCTTCAAAGTCTTCTTGAAGAGGTCAATGTTGAGTTCCTCGAACTTGGCTTGGGTCAGGGTTTCAGAGAAGTCTTTGCCTTCAAAGAAAGCCTCGATCTCGATTCGGGTACTCTTCTGCGAAGAAAGAGTGCGCTTGGCCTTTTCGGCCTCGCGCTTGAGCTTACCCATGGCCTTGAGGTCCTTGGTGACGTCAACGCCGTTCTTCTTGTTATACGACTTGGCGAAGTAGTTAATGATGCGCTGATCGAAATCTTCACCACCAAGATGAGTGTCACCGGCAGTAGCCAAGACCTCAAACACACCGTTGTCGATCGAAAGAAGAGAGACATCGAAAGTGCCGCCACCAAGATCGTAGACAATGATCTGTCGCTCACCACCGGTCTTGTCCAGACCGTAGGCGATAGCGGCTGCGGTAGGCTCGTTGACGATTCGAAGAACGTTGAGACCGGCGATAACGCCCGCATCCTTGGTGGCCTGACGCTGGTTGTCCTGCGGGCATTGTAAGTGATCAGTTCCGGCGGCATGTGAAATGGGCTTGCCAATGCTGGTTTACTTACATTAAAATAGGCGGGGACGGTGACGACGGCGTGAGTGATCTTCTTGCCAAGATACGTCTCGGCGACTTCCTTCATTTTACCCAAGACCATGGCGGAAACCTCTTCGGGCGTGAATGTCTTCTCTACGCCGCGATCCTTGACTTGGACTGCAGGCTTGCCGGCCTTGGAGATCACCTTGTAGGGATACGTCTTGATGTCCTTCTGTACATCCTCGTCCGAGAACTTGCGTCCGATGAGACGTCTTTGAGGAGACTCGAGTTAGCGCATTGTTCCATACGTTGCCGTTGATCATACGGCCTCACTCACTTGATATCGTAAATTGTTCCGGTAGGATTGGCGGCCGCCTGATTCTTGGCGGCGTCACCAATCAAGCGTTCTTCATCGGTAAAGGCGACGTAGGACGGAGTAATTCGGTTGCCCTGATCATTGACGAGAATCTCGACTTTGCCTTTTTGCATCACACCGACACAGCTGTAAGTCGTGCCCAGATCCTGAACGATTGCGGCGCAGGCAGATGATCAGCACGAATTCCAAGGGATGTGAAAGGACACGTGGTGCGCAAGCTATCAGCTCGACCCATGTGGGTAAGGAAGCCCTCAACAAGATACTTACAATACCGATAACGGTGCCATAGCTGTCAGTCTCGTCGGCCTGAACGGTCTTGACGAAGGCAAGAGGAGAGAATAACAAGGTTATCCAACAAAGGAGCCCTAGGCCTAGGGCCATTGTGCTCCGTGATCGAGCCATCGTGACTTGAGCGTGGAGGAACGCAGTTGCGATGGGATCGATGGCGAGCGAAATGAAAAGTAAATAAATGGAAAGGGGAAAGATCAACGAATGCGCGCAGGATGGTTCACTTTGTCCTCGAACCTGCGCTCTCACCAAGTTAATGGTTGAAATGGGTATCACACGAGAAAGTAGTGGGAAAGAAGAAAAATTGTCGGCCGGAGGGGGACACACGATGGTTTAAAAATAAGCTCTACAAAGAAGTAGAGGTGTCCAAAAGTGTTCACAAAAAGGCCAGATTTCAGGTCAAGCGCGGCCGGGCTCTAGCCCACCCCTGGTGGCCCCGCTTATCAGGGGCGCTCCATTGGGAAACCATACAGTGCGCCATCTCCAAGCAGCAGACAGATCAAGTTCAGTTGAGGCAGTGGCGGGATGCCTTGGTGGCTCGCGCACAGTACAAAGACGGTGAGCCATACGGAGATCGGCATATCTTAACCTGTCAACCGCGCCAAGGCACCTGGTCTGTGGCAAGCACGTCGCATTGGTGCCACTTATTAGTAGACATAGCGAGCGTTTCTCAAAGGTTCTATCCGTCACAGCGTACACAGTGTTCAGATCTCATGCTTTATTTCAGTCACTGAGGACGAGCTTCTTGATTGAGGCAAAACCGAGGTACTCCGTTGTGTATGGTGACGATCAAGACACGTGTCCAGGGATTCGCCGCCTCAGTTCCTTCCGACTCAATATAGCAGCATACTATGATGCCAGTCTGTCCAGAACGTGCTCGTGCTCTACACAGACCACTACGGACGTGCGTATTAATAGTCATGCAAACTATAAACTCAAAAAATCATAGACCCACAGCCAAGAGCGAAGAACCCTCAGTATGATGTTTTCCAGTGGGGGAAGGGAAGTGGAGATTCGAGAAGATTCCTGCATTTCATGGCAGAGACGTATCTGGGCTATCTGGCTTCCGTAAGAGTCTCATGCTGCGCTTCCCAGCTTGCTCACCAAAAGAGCACACATTATATTCAGTAATCTCGAATTTGACGTAAACATGGCATCATTTTTGTGCTCCCTCTACTTCGCTTAAATGGGAGGTCTCTTAGACCCGGCCTCCTACTCACCAATAGAAACAAATCGCGAATGACGCCTCTAAGTACAAGGTGATGCCGCTATGATAGTTCTGAGTGACCTGCAGCAGCATTGCAAAGAAATTGTCATGAATGTCACGCCCGGGTAGTTGCCTAATCCAGAAGGCCAGCGGCAATAGTTTCCCCTCCACTTCGTAAAACGACTCTTTGGCCCTGTTCTAACGGGACCTTGGTATTCAACTTGATAATGGCCCGGGCCACCTCACCAGGCTGCACCACTTTCGGCTTTTTCCTGATGACGGCGCCCGAAGCTTTGTTGAGCGTTGCTGGTATCGCTTGAATCTGTCCAGCCGCATGAAGGCGCCCGCGATGCAGATCGATGGGCATTGGCATCAGATGTTCAAAAGCCATGGCTTTGATCGTGAAAGTATCGCCTACGCTGATAGGGTCGGTCGTCCCGCATAAAATATCGCCGATCCGAATATGAATAGGATCGATGTCTGTCAAGGCAACACTGATACTTTGTCCAGCGACGGCCCACTCCCGTGACTCAGAATCCATCACGATGGACTTGACAAACGTGGACTCGCCACTAGGTTGAACCATGACGGCATCTCCAATTTGAATGTTTCCGGAATCCACGCGGCCGGCGAGCGTTGTGGCGCCCTGTTGCTGGGACCGAAAAACTTCCGAAATAGACATGCGGAATGGCTTCGTCAATTGCCGTGCAGATGATGCCTCAGATTCCTCCAAGGCTTCCATAAGTGTCGGCCCGTTATACCAATCCGCTGCTACATCCTCGGTCTTGCCAGCAATGTTATCTCCATTGAGACCGGAGATGGGTATGAAGCTGACGAGCTTGCTTTGGAAGCCTAACCCTGTGAGAAATCCTGAAACCTGCTGAGAGATCTCGTCAAAGCGGCCTTGAGACCAACCGATCATGTCAAGCTTATTGACAGCAACGATCAAGCGCTGGACACCTAGGCTTCGGAGCAACAGGACGTGCTCTCTCGTCTGACCTTTTAAGCCCTTCTCGTAGGCTCCGGTATTCGCATCAATGACGAGAATGGCGAAATCGGCCTGGCTCGCGCCTGCAATCATGTTGGGCACAAAGTCGCGGTGACCAGGTGCATCTAGGATAGTGAACTTCGTGGTTGGCGTTTCGAAGTGGTTTGTTGCCACGTCAATGGTGACACCACGCTCCCGCTCCTCTGTTCTCTGGTCCATGACCCAAGCCAGCGCAAATGACTGTTTGCCAGACTTCTCAGCTTGTCGTCGATACTTGTCGACAGTCCGTTCTTGAACTTGTTTGAGTTCGAGCAAAAGACGCCCCATAAGCGTGCTTTTTCCTGCATCAACGTGGCCTAGTCCCCTGTGAGCAGTTGTTGTAAATTCCTTGGCTCCTTTCTTACGTACCGACGACCACAAAACTTATGCTCTTTTTGTTCTCACTGGCTTTGTACTCTTGGACAACGTTGAGACCTTTGTTTTTGGGTGGCGGCATGTCGCTGACTTTCAAGTTGGATATGCCGTTCACTACATCCGAGCCGCTCGACGCTGTGTTACTCTTCAAAGATTTCTTGGGAGTAGAAGACGCTGACTTTGTGGCGGCAACAGTCTTCTTGCCCGCTGAGCAGAAATTAGAATTAGCGTCCTATTTTGTCCTGACAAAATTCGAACCTTTTGCCTGTGCCGCGAGGACCACATCATCAGGACTCGGCCCGGAAAAGGGTTCCGGCACAAATGAAGATGAAGATGCATATGGCAAAGCAAAGAACTCGGGCCTGTTTGCTTGACGACTGTCTGGAGTGGGATTAAATATGGCTTTTGCGAACGCTGAAGGCGTGGAGTTGAGAGCTTGCGCAGCAACCACGTCATGGTCGACCTCGCCATCAAGCGTTTGCGCAAGAATCCGAGGCAGCGTTGCCGGGCTCACTCCATTCATCTCGTTCCCACTTGTTTTACGTAGGATAGTCGGAGACTGAAATTCTCCATGACTGGACTTGGGATCGTGAATGCCTGGCGCTTTAGGCGATGAGGCACCCGAACCGCGCTGTCTTTTGGCTGATGTTGGTGGTGCTGCGCTGTCCTCCCTTCGCAGCTCGTCTGTGATGGACAACCTCTTAATTCCGCTTTCTGCCTGGAGGCTTCGGCCGTGATCCCCCTTTTCATCCATCTTTTTCCTCCGAGCAGCGGCTAATGCCTGGAGTTTGGACATTTTGGGGGGCCCCTCAGCTCCGCCTAGTAGTCCTCCAGGTAGTCGCCGTGGAGCTTCAAACCGACCATGACGATCCCTGGGTGTATTCAACCACGGCATATCTCGGAATGCAGCTTGCAGAAATGTTGCAGACCTTGCGGATGGCAGGGTATGAGACCCTCTGGAAAGACCGCGCCGAATGGCCTCATCTTCCACTCCAGTGCATCTGGCAAACAGGCCTAAGCTTGGCGAAAAGGAGAATTCGTTCAACTTACTCTCTGGTGCTTTCTTCGGCGTGATCTGAGGCGGCGGAACAATGAAAGTCTTGCTCAAGTAGGCCACGGATTTATCCACGTCGTAGTAGTAGTGCCAAAGGGCGTCTTGTATTTGTTTGACAGTGACCTTATTGGCGTTGGCTCCGAGACTTTTCTTGACCAGTTCAGTGCCTCTCTGCATGGCGACCTTATCCTCGGCGCTCAGTTCTTCTTCCTCGTCAACTTCGTAATCATTTTCGTCATACAAATCATCTTCGTCGTAGCGGTCGGCGGGAGCCATTGTCTGGAGATTGGGGCGCCAATCTGCAATCTTGAAAGTAACGGAAGTGCGCGATTCTTAATAGTTTTTGGTCGAATTGTCAACAATTTTGAGGAAATATCCAGTCAAGATCGTTCGTGGCTCGGTGGCGCTTGCGAAAGCAAAGATGGCCAAACGGAAAGAGAGTTGATGTCAAATGCGCAATCAGTGATGCTCAGAATTTCGAAGCACTTTTTTGTAGTGTACAAATCAGCGAGCGAGGGCGGCACTTTACAGTTTGAAGTGTCGAGACAAAGTTTCTCGCTACACCGAGCTTTGTATGACGCGGAGTAGGCAAGTTCGAGAGGTCTTGTCATTCACGCGCCCCGCCACTTTGCGGGGAGCTCTATCATCGTTGTTTGCAGGGCCCCCCCTCCCCCTACTTCCTTTCACAAGCAACGTTCTGCCCACGGCGGGGATTTCTTTTTCCCGCGCTGCACACTCACGGCTGCGATACAGGCCCAGCACCGATACCCAAAAAAACCATCTGCGGCGCTCGAGCACGGGGCAGTCAATCAGTGTCGAATTTGAAGGCTGCGGGATCTTTGGTTATTTTGCATTGTTCACTGAGCAGGTCGTTGTCATAATGGCCCTGAGTAAGTAACCTTTTGCCCATGGACGAGCGGTTTCGTGGAAAACAGGAAGCTGACAGGAACCGCCAGATCTGGATGTTTCCAATGGTACACACGACGCGACCCAAGCGCATACTTGCATCATCTGAGACTAACATCGCAATCGCAGCGGCGGTCATGAAAGATGAACAGGGTCGGCCGTTCATCGTAGTCAGAGAGTGAGTGTTGCTGATATATCCGACTCTCGCATGGTTCGCTTACAATTGTCGTATAGCCAAGGGAAGAAGAAGCGCCAGTTCGGAAACGAAGCTGTCAAGTCTCATATTCTCGCTGGCCGGACCGTCGCCAACATTGTCAAATCCTCCCTGGGCCCTCGAGGCCTCGACAAAATCCTGATTTCACCCGACGGGGACATTACCGTCACCAACGATGGCGCGACCATTCTGCAACAGATGGAGATCAGCAACCACATTGCCAAGCTCTTGGTAGAGCTCTCCAAGTCGCAGGACGACGAAATCGGCGACGGCACCACTGGGGTTGTCGTACTCGCTGGTTCTCTGCTCGAGCAGGCCGCGGACCTCATCGACAAGGGCATTCATCCTATCCGAATCGCCGACGGGTACGATCAAGCGTGCGACATCGCCGTAGCAGAGCTAGATAGGATATCAGACACGATCGATTTCACAAAGTCAGAAACGGCCAATCTGGTAAAGGTCGCACGGACTAGTTTGGGGAGCAAGATCGTTTCAAAAGCTCATGACCAATTCGCCAACATCGCTGTAGATGCTGTCCTATCCGTTGCTGACCTGGAGCGAAAGGATGTCGATTTCGAGTTGATCAAGGTGGACGGAAAAGTCGGAGGCTCCCTAGAAGATACCCTGCTCGTCAAGGGCGTCATCGTCGACAAGGACTTTTCTCATCCGCAGATGCCCTCGGAAGTGCGGGATGCCAAAATTGCCATTCTGACGTGCGCATTCGAGCCTCCGAAACCAAAGACCAAACATAAACTAGACATCACCAGCGTCGAGGAGTTCAAGAAGCTCCAAAGCTACGAGAGGGAGAAGTTCATCGAAATGATTCAGAAAGTCAAGGATACGGGCGCCAACTTGGCAATCTGCCAATGGGGATTCGACGACGAGGCCAATCATTTACTGCTTCAAAATGGTCTTCCCGCCGTTCGATGGGTCGGCGGGCCCGAGATTGAGCTCATTGCCATTGCCACCAATGGCAGAATAGTACCGAGATTTGAAGACCTCAAGCCCGAAAAGCTCGGGTCGGCCGGTGTGGTCAGGGAGATGACTTTTGGCACCACGCGGGAGAAGATGTTGGTCATTGAAGAATGCGCCAACACCCGCGCTGTGACTGTGTTCTGCCGTGGAAGCAACAAGATGGTCAGTGCACTCGCGATGTTGACTCGGCTCGTGGCCTCGATGGCTAACTATTCTGCGACATAGATCATTGATGAGGCCAAGAGATCGCTGCACGATGCTTTGTGTGTTGTCAGAAACCTGGTTCGAGATAATCGTGTTGTCTACGGTGGCGGGGCGGCTGAGATTGCGTGCTCTCTCGCGGTCGAGGATGCTGCCGTGAAGACACCCGGGCTCGAGCAGTATGCCATGCGCGCGTTCTCGGAGGCGCTAGACACCGTACCGATGACACTGGCCGAGAACAGCGGGCTGAATCCCATCTCAACATTGGCAGAGGTGAAGAGTCAACAGGTGAACGCCGGGCTGGACGCCCGCGGCAAGCTTGGCGTCGACTGCATGGGCCGTGGAAGCAACGACATGAAGGCGGCCTTTGTCATTGATCCCCTGATTGGCAAGAAACAGCAACTGCAGCTGGCGACGCAACTATGTCGTATGGTTCTCAAGGTGAACAACGTCATTGTTTCAGGAGCGGATGATAACGACTTTTAAGACGAGGTAGCATCGCGGGTGAAGGGGATATACCAAAAAGTTTGTGTTCCAGACACCTAGACAATGGCAATGTAGAATCATGTTGAGGCTCTAGCCGCGCCACTTGATGTCCGCGTCACTTTCGAGCATGGTCGTGAACTAAGATGGCGAATCAGTACGCTCTGGTGACGCTTGCTACACGGCGCGAGATGATGCACGGCCCAAAGCACTCCGACTTTTTAGTAGCTATCCCTTGAGCCCGAGCATTCGAAGCTCATCAGTCGAAGACGGCTGTTCGTGACGAGTGCCGGACAGGTGCCACATCCCCTTTGCCCTTGAGGAGGCCGCCCTCCTCCGCTGCTCCCATCGTCCCTACGTTCCTTGACCCTGGCCGTGCGGCTGCTGCAAACGGTGATGAACCAGACGTCCAAGACAAGAACTTTCGCGACCACAAAGTGCCAATTTCGACTGATGACCAGCATCCCCACGTTCTCGCGATTTTCGGAATATAGGCAGGCACACGACTTTTGATTCACCAGCTGAATATGCGTGCTCAATGTTTTGCCGCGCGCTCTTCTATAGCCCAGTTTCGGGAAAAGAAGGCCTACAAACAAACAACACGAGTTGCTCATCACAGCCCAGCAACGCGTGCAGCTTTCTTTTTATTTTCATTTTTTTTTTCCACCTTTTCACTCGGAGGAATGGGAGCTGCATTGTCATTCATGCCCAATCAACATCCTCTGTGCAGCAAAATGAGCCCCGAGTACCCAATTGAAAAAAAAGTTTTCGGGGAGGGAGAAGGGAGGAGGAGATTCGGCTAGGTATTCTGTTTCTGTGTCGAAAAGGTCCGCTCTCCGCGGAAAACCAAACCGCCACTGTCCGCGAATAGGGTGCGTTTGTCCATTCTCTTTTTTTCCTCTTTTCTTGGTAGCTCACGCAGTTTTACCCTCTCTTTCTTTCTTTCACGTATGTTTGATGTTTTTATTTACTTTACTCTTCTTTTTTGCTGCCGGCGACGGGTCAAGGATCTCTATGAGCCAAAAATTGCGCACACATGTCCGAATGTGATGCATAAAGAAGGCGCCTCATCTCCTGATTCTTTTTTTTCCAAGCACGCGTGTGTCGCGGCAAGTTTTTTCTCTTTTTTTTTTTTTCTTTTTTCTCTTCTTTTTTTTTCCCTTTTTGAGATGTATCGTACATGGACATCAATGGGAGGCAAATACAATCGCACGGGAGCAGAGAGGCTCATGGACACCCCGATCCCTTTGAGAG
>JAPFVV010000499.1:0-11397 GCA_030780945.1 Aschersonia sp. MBC 593 | reverse complement strand
CCACCTTTTTTTTTTTGTTTTTTTTTTTTTTCCTCCTTCCTTTCTTTCTTCCCCCCTTGCCATTGCCCTTCCCCCCCCCCCCCCCCCTTCGAGAAGGGCTCAAAGTGGACTAGCACAAGCCCATTTCAGCTTTCTCTTGTGCCACTACGCTTATTTCCCCGGGTTTCAGTCCCCCTTTAATCAAGCCCCCCCACAGTTCCGCCCGTGCTGGCCCTGGTCATCCATCGTCTGCTTGCTTGCTTGCCTGTCCTTCCCAGGTACGTGTGTACCTGCACCACGGACAACACTACAATGCAGTGCCCCTGGCCCAGGTCCGTCACTCAATTGGTCGTGTACCGCAGCATCTGTGCGAGAGCGAGAGCTTCGTGATATGCGTACGCGCGCAGACGCATCACATGCTGGCTATTCCATGTGAAAAACGAGATAGAACGGCTCGGCTTGGCGTGACTAGTGGCTGGACTACCGTGTTGCACAAGGTACTTAGTACTTTACGTAGGTGATCATGACTGGCAGCGGCTGACGTGCAGCACTCCATGGACGGATCACCGTTCGGCTCCGAAAGAAGACGGTCCGTCATCACTTTTTTTTTCTTTTTATCCTTCGGTGCGCTACCTGCCTCGGCATGCATGCGGCATGCGCCAGAGCTGCACGGAGCTGCACAAGGCAAATCCATATGCCAATCCTTGTTGGTTTGCGGTCGCATTGCATCTGTCCTGGACGGGCGGTGCCCGGGACAAGGCTTTGAGCACTGACTGGCGATCTATCATGCAGCGTTTTCGTCTCGCGTCGCAAAATAATTCGATGGCGCTTCGGCTATTGCTCTACCGACCCTCCACCTCCCCTTCTCGCCACCGTGTGCTACCCTTTGCATAGCAAGACCAAGATCGGAGATCCCGGAGAGCACAGCCAGATCTCTGACAAGATGCGATTGCCGCGGCCCATACCCGGACCCGTGCCTAGCTAGCATGCCCGGTGTTCCTTGGTGGTTTGATGACAATATGGAAAATGACCAGCCATGCAGCTTTGGACAAAACGATGCAATTCATGTATAGAAGACTACAGCAGACAAGACACGACGCCTACGATGCTCATCAGGGTCCAAGCCTGAGGCAACACCACAAGCCATGCAGCAGCCGAGCTCTTGTCGCCCCAAAGCTTGGCCGCAGCTCCTGTCTCGGACGACTCATCGATGCTACACACGGCGCGGCACTGACCCTCCTTGGCACCACGGCGCCGCAATGCTCGATCCCGCAGCAAGCCGAGCCAGCTTGTGCCAGTGGTGGCGGTAGTGGTGATGGTGGTGGCGGTGCTGATGCTGCTCCTCCTCCTACTTTCTGTCGCCCTATTTTCAGCCGTGGAGTTGTAGATGATTTCGATCCATTGAATTTGCAGACTCGCTTGGGCCCCGATGCTCATATTGCCGCTCCAGGAACCCCCGTCGCCCCAGGAATTAAAATTGATGCTGGCCGGGTCACGCGGCACCTGGAACGAAATGCTGGCGATTTCTTGGCCATCAACGTACCAAATGCTGCTTTCCGGCGTCCAGTCTAGTCTATACACTGCCCAACCCGTCCACTGCTTGTTGAAAGGCATGGTGGCATTTCTCGTGGCGTGCGCAGCAACGTCTGCCTGGTCATGGCCAGTGCTGGTCCCCGCGTCCGAATACGAGGGCTGGTTTGTGTACTGCACCTTGTCCCGAGGGCCGCGGGTGACGATTTCCATGTCGGCTTCTTGGATGTCGCTCAGCTTCTGGGCGTCGCGGTAGGTGAAGACGGCCGAGACGGCCCCGTCGGCGCCCGTGGTGCGCGCGAGCATCCGTAGCGAGATGAAACGGTATCCGGACGACGTGCTCTGGACCTCGGACGCTGTTTGGAAGTCGGCGAGGCGGCTGGTCCGCATGGTCAGGTAGGTGCTGTCCCGGCGCTGGTCACTGGTTTCTATGTAGATGTTGTTCGGGGAGTTGACCCTCAAGACGGTCGCATCGCCCTTGAGCCGGCCTCCTTTGGAATTGTTCCATGACTGGATCTGCCACGTCGATGTCCAGGCAGCGCTGGAAAAATAGCCACTGCTCGGCGTTGACGATGATGACGACGAAGAGATCGACGAGGGCACGATTGCTGGAACACCCGCAAAGCGAGTGAGGTTCCTGAAGTCAAAAAACTTGTGGTTGGCGTAGAAGACTGGCCGGGTTCCGTTGGTCAGGTAGCAGTCGCATTCTGAGTCCTTGACGGTAGTGGTAGCAGAGCCCGTTGCGTGGGTGAAGGTCAAGGCCGTGACGAAGAGATGGAAGCTGGCAAGGGTCCACGATCGATGCATCATGACGATTGACGGATTTTCGCGACGAAGCGACGAGGCGTCACTGCATCGCGCCTCTACCGCTTCGAAACTCGTCGCAGACTACAAAAAGCGCAGCTGTTCAATTGATGCTGCCCGAGCCTTTGGGCGCACGAGCCATGCCTGTCCTCCACCGACGACGCTTCAACAGGACTACAAGGGTTTACAGATGGGTGTGACAAGAAGCTGCTTGTGTTTCTACGGCTAACATGATGACAAAGACTGCGATCTGCAGTGTCACCTTGATCGTGCTGCCCACTGATGCCGTTATTCGGATGTTCAACGTTATTTCCTCCATCCGTAAGCTCTTGGCTTCCGCTCCATGGTGTTGGAAAGAGTGCTTTCTCAAGGCCATTAATGCTCTCGTGACCTATGCTGGCCCCCACCAACAGGCACGCAGCTCGCAACGCAGGCAGGCAGAGAGAAAGAGGGAGAGACTTCGCGGGCGGATTCAAGATTATCCGCCGGCACCCGCGCCGCCACGTAAAGCCGCACCACAGTCTCCGTCACCCTGCAACTGCGCCAACATCCCTTGCAAACAGTCCCTCTGAAGCACTACCAAAGCGCTCTATCGAAGTCTGAATACAGTCACTTCGCACTTGCACAATATCGAGCAACGAGGATACATTCATTTCTGCTAGCATCTACGTACGACGAAGGAGGGAAGAAAGAAGAAGAAACAGGAGAAGAAGAAAGAGAATCAAAGAATCAAGAATCAAGAAAAAGACAAAGTCGCCATTGCCATACTGCTGACCTCATACGATTCGCTAAGTCTTGAGGTCCATCATCAACGTATCATGACACACATGCGCACTCCGGGAATGCTCACCATTGTAACGTGACAGATTTTCCATTTTGCCCTGCTTCTACCCTCCCTGGAAGGTTCATGGAGATTGCGGCCCCCCTAGCTCGCAATGGGTAGCACGCGCTCGACAACAACATCCCCCGCCCAGGCGCCGTCCGAATCCGAATCGCCCGCCGGAGCATCGCCCAGCGCATCGCCTACCGCCGCTGCCAGCAGTCACGACGACGGGTCTGAAGAGGGCGAGGTTGACGACGGCAAGGCAGCGGCAGCGGCAGCGGCAGAGGCAGAGGCTGCGCTCCCGCCGCTACCTGGCGAGCCCGTGCCGCAGCAGGCTGCAGCACAACAGGGCGGTGGCGACAACGTTGACGACGACGGCTGGGACTGCCAGTGGGATCCCAACGCGCAGGCCTGGTTCTTCTACAACCGCTTCACGGGCAAGACGCAGTGGGAAAACCCACGAACGGCCACAGACGACACCGCCACCGCCGCCGTCGCCGTCGCCAAGCCGCCGATCCCAGATCAAGCGATAGTCGGCGGCTACAATCCCGCCATCCACGGCGACTACGATCCCAACGCGTGGTACGCCCAGAAATACAAGCAAGACGACGAGGAGGTGGTGCAGCCCGCCGCTGGAGTCGCTTCCCTGGCGCAGCAGCAGCAGGATGATGATGGTGGGTACGCTGCTTCGGCCGGCTTCAACCGCTTCACGGGACACTTCCAGTCCGCGGATGCGGGCCCGGGCAGACACTCGGACGAGTCCAAGTCGCGGCGACAGATGAATGCGTACTTTGACGTGGATGCCGTGGCGAGCGCCGACGACGGACGCAGCTTGAAAGCGGAGAGGGCCAACAAGCGCATATCCAAATCGGAGCTCAAGGCCTTCAAGGAGAAGAGGAAGGCGAGAAAGGAGGAGAAGCGGCGGGCTTGGCTACGGGACTGAGTGCTTCTCAGGCACTTTGGGCACTTGGCATTTGCACGTTGGATTTGATTCATCTTCTTCGTATCTATCCTCTTCTTTGTTTTTGCTCTCCTTGTTCACCCACCTTTTCCCCCTGCCTTCCTACTCTTCTACTCTTTTTTTTTTTTTTGCTGCAGGCTTTTGAGCACCTTGTGTGTGAGCTACTACGGGCGTACTTTGGCGTTATACATGGAATGACTCGAGCGGCCTCCGGGGGTGCTTCTTGAACGTTCCCAGATCAGCCAAAAGTTTATCATCCTAAAGTAATACAAGAGGCATTAGATCTATGTGTACTGGGGTCCATCCCCCCAGCCAGCCGCTGCATCCTTCGAGAGCTCTTGAGACGTGTCCGCGCGAGCCCTTAAGCACCCAAGCCATGCTCACCAAGGGCCAGTATAGACCCTGGCACGGCGCTGACGGAGGACAAGATACTATTCTTCATCTTGGTCGTCGTCGTCGTCGTCTTCGTCGTCATCCAGCTCCATGTTTAGATGTACGCTGACATCACTGTCGTCATCCTCGTCAGGAACGACGGGTGGCATCGCTGGAGGGGGAGCAGCGGCCACGGCCGGCTGTGTGAACTGCCGCTTGACTGGCGCCTCCTCGGCTTCCTCCAGCTTGCGCTTGCTGGGCGCCTCAGCCTCGGTGCGCCCGACCTCGGAGACAACCCGGGTTGAGGGCGACGTTTGCGTTTCGAAGGGATTGCTCTGGACGGGGAGATCGACCGTGCTGCCAGGCTGAAGAATGTCACGCATGGTCGGCTGGACGGCGCTTGGCGGGGGCGGCTCGGCAGTGTCAGCCAAGTCCTCACCCTCTTGCTCCTCCGCTTCTTCCACCTCCACCTCGGCAAAGGTGGAAAAGACACTGCTGTCGCCGGGGATGACGTTGGTGGTGGTGGTGCGGAGATTGCTGCGCAGTACTTCAACGCCCTGGTCGTGCGGGTACTGCTGCGAGAGATGCGGTATGATGCTCGGATACATCCGGCCGCGCTGGTCCTTGTACGGGTTCAAGACGCTGGCCATCATGGCGTCGCGACTCCTGGTCAGAATGGCCGTCTTGTCGAGGAGTCCCCGCAGGCTCGGCTTCAGATGGTGCTGAGGCAGGCTCGCCAGGAGACGAGCCAGCAGTTTGCCTGCCGCATGTCGGTGATGCGCATCCAGGGACACAGTGTCCTCGTCGGCAGCGGCCTGGGGCTTGAGGAAGAGATCCGCGTTCGCGATGGAGTTCGTCTTGGTGTTGTTCTTGGAGGAGGAGGAGGAGGAGGTGGTGGAGGGAGCAGATGGCTTGGGGGCGGGTTTCAGGAAGCCTGCGTCTTCTTGCAAGTCCCGGCAGCAGGCCGCAATCAACGGCTCAATCATGACCATTGTAGACTTCGACATGGTCGGCCCGACCAGCAGCAAGAGCTCGTCCAGAAGCTGGTACCCCAGCGAACGCATTCTGCCATACGCGATGCCAGAGTTAAAGACCCGAACTATGTGATCCAAAGCTTCCGAGACGAGCGGGACCATGCCGTGATGAAATCGATGTATCATGGCAGAAAGCAGTCCCAGAGCTGATACATGGATGTCTGGCAAGACGCTCCACAGTTCCTCTTTCTCCTCCCTGCTGACGGCGGGATTCGTTTCCACCGCCTGGTCCCAGCTTTGGGTTTTGGGGCTCAGCCGCGCGACGAGGCATACTCTCGAGACGGCGTCCATGAGGGCGCCGACGGGCACGACCACCGGGGCGCTTGTCGGGTATCTCAAGCAGTCAGCCAGATAGACGAAGAGACCCGTCAAGCGCTCGGCGCCCGACGATAGCCCGCGCCAGGGAGGCAGGCCGTCATTGGCATTGTTGCCCCCTCCTGGTTCGTCGCCCTCCGGCACGGCCCTTTGCCGGCTGTATCCCGACGTGCCTTCCCAGGCCTCATCCACGGCGCGCAAAACCTGATCGGCCGTGGCATGCAGCTCCGTGAGCAGCTGATCCACGAGCTTGGCCCATTCCTCGCTGCCGCCGGACTTGGGTGCCACAAAGTGAAGAGCGATGACAAGTCTCCGAGCCGCTCGTGACAGGCAGCAAGGGACAAGGCATTCGTCTGACGTCGTGGGCGAAAGCCAGCCCCTGACGGCGGATCTGATCTGTGAGTTGAAGGTCCTGAACGTGGTAGGGTACAGCGGGATGAGCGTTGAGAACGCGTCGCAAATGGTCTCGGCGATGCCCGACGGATAGTTGGGTGCTTGGCCCGAGGAGGCTGGCGGCTTGATCACCTGCAAGCAGGCTGCGATGAATGCGGAGAGGGTCTTGGAAGCAATCTCTCGGGCGAGGGTCTGATACGGCTGGACCGCAGCATACACGCGTGTCAGGGTAATGACGGCCGACTCTTTTGACGGGAAAGGGTCGCCCTTCTATTCGACAGGGTTAGCCAAAAGGACCCCCCTTAGCATGGGTTGACCATGGTGTGAGGCCCGTGTTTTTGGGGAAAAAAAATTACCTGAAGTATAGACAGGAGCCCATCGACCCATGGTGCCGCGTCTTTCAAGATTTCCCGGCCACCGACGTCGACGAGAGCCTTGACGAGCACGCTCGCAGCAAGCCTGGCGGCGCGACTCCGGCCGGTCAGCAGCGTCGTCACGCTGGTCCGCAGCTGGTGGACGAGCTGGGCGCTCTGATTGTGCCCGCCGTCTTTGGGCTTGTGCTCCTGAGGTGACGACAGCACGTCCCGGCACCGAACTATGTGCTGTTGGAGCAGCGGCAGCTCGCGCAGCAGCAATTCGTGCCGTGAAGGGCTGATTCTGCGGCAGAGCACCTTGAGGTCGGGAGGCGCGGAGGGTGCCATGCCAGTTTCTAGCGGCCCGGCGACGACATCCAGGCGCCGAAAAAAGCGATGCTATTCTAGAGCTGCGTTGAAAGTGGTGGCAGGCTGGCGGCGCAGGGAAGAGTCAAGACTGGGTAGATAGCACTCAGAGCGGTCAACAACCAAGGGCTTTTCAATGCGACTCCTTTTTCCTCCTTTTTTTTTCCCCCCTTCTCTTCCTTTCTGAATCTTTCCTAGGCAAACGATAGCCCAATGATCAGCCGGCACGCGCAGTGAAGCAGTCCGGATCAATTCTTGGCTTCATCGACATAGACTTCTCACTCACGTTGCATAGCTCTGCTTAGCCTACCTCTTTTTTTTTTTTTTTTTTTTTCTTTCCCACTCCGCCCAAACCTTGCTGCCGGGTTAGGAAAGGGTCCTTGCAGGTGTACCTGGGCGGCGGCGTCGTCACATGATGGGCTGGCGATACTAGGCTGCTCAAATGGGCCCAACGAACCATCCTCGCAGTGGGGTCCCCGCGTGGCCTCTTGATTGGCTTTGCCAATGACAGAGCTCGCAAAGCAACAAAGTCCGAGGCACGAGCTGAACTGCTCGCGCCACAAAGTTGTCAAAAGCCCAATGGCGGAAGGGAGGGACATTTAGAGGAGGCTGGGCCGACTGGCCAAGCGGACGACTCAGAAGTCATCATCGTACATCAAGATACTTTCCCCTTGGGGCGAGCGTGTATGTGTGGGCGCGCATAGTACCGTAAACACACATCCTAATATAAACCACCTGCCTGCCAGCTCGCTCCCTCGGCCTCCACATTCGAACCGCTCCTTTTTCCAGGCCCGCGTTGCGCCGTGCCACTACGCAACTAAACCCGGTCGTCCCATTTTCCTCCCATCCGCTTCCGTCGCTGCCCGCCTCCTTGCTTTTCGATTACTTCTCGCCATGCGGCTGGCGCTGCGTGAACTCTAGGCCCGTCGAGCTCCCAGTCTTGGTCGCAGGATGAATGTAAGAAGACGATGACTCTAACCTGGCAACGCGTTGAGCCGGGAAAGCTGACGGGAGCCGCAACTTGCGTGCATTCTAGCCTAAAGCTGCGAGCTACATTGAGCAGCTGAACAGCGCCCGCTGCGAGGGCAACTGGGATGCTGTGCCTGAGCTGATTCGCAAGGTTCGCAAGCATGCTCCGCACAGGACCTGTACGTCGTGCCATTCTCCGTCTTGCCTCTCGTCGCCGGCAAATGCGAGTCCCCAAGAACACGATGCACTGACGCTGCGGTTGCGCACACACACAGGCCTGGCCCTGGCTGCCGAGACGGAATGCGCCATATCGCAAAAGACTGCTACCGGCGCCCGACCCTCTGCCGCCGAAACGGCGCAGGAACTCGACGTCTCGAACCGTCTTCCCAAGCTGGCGGCCGTCATTGGCGCGGAATCCACTCACCACGAGGATCGCTTCCAGGCCAAGGTCTGCAGGGGCTGGCTGTGCTGGGTTGTCGGCGAATACAGCGACGCCCTGGAGACCTTGCCGGCGAGCCTGGAAGGGGAAGGCATAGCTCCTGAACGGGTGGACGCGATTTCGGAGTGGACCAACGTCTGCGCCCTCAAGGCTGGCTACCTCAAAGCTAACTGCCTGATGCGTCATGACCAGAGGACCGATGCGCTGGCGGCCCTGAAACTCGCCAGCCCATCCTTGGAAGGAGTCTGGTGCGGCCATGGCGTCCGGAAGCAGCTTCGATACTGGTCTGAGCTGTTCCTGACCGAGACTTGCATGCTTTCCAGCCAGGCCGTCGATAAGGAGGAGCTTTCCCTCGACAGTCCGGACTCCGTCGCTGGCTTCCGAGCTTGGGCAAGGTACTGGGATATCATGGGCGCTCCAGTGACTGGCGGGACTGGCTTCAAGGGATCTGTTCCCCGGCGACGAATATGGTCCGAGTACTACGACGCCTTATCCTGCATCCTGGAAAATGACCTGCCCTATGCACCTGGGCAGGTTCACTCGGTCCCGTCGGATCTACCACCGCGGGCTCAGCTACGACTGGAAATCAAGCAAACCGAGAACGCCTACCGGGCGCTCATTCTCTCCGAGACAACCTTTCCGAGGGCTGATGAAAGTCGCCTGGAGCTCGAAGATTTCGTGAAACGCGTCATGGCTAACTGGGTCATTCTATGCGGCCGGGGATGGAGGGAAGAGGACCTGGGGCCAGGCGGTCGTACTGCTTTAACCCGCAACGTGCTCGAGACTTTGTACAGTGCCGCGACGCGTACATTTCACTCGACCTCCATTCTACGATCGCTATTCAGTGCGCATCTCGCTGTCGCAGAATTCGACCTCGCTTTCAAGGCCTTCGACTCGTACCTGGAAATCGTCAAAAAGGGCAAGGCCAGGGTGGAGAAGACGGGCCACGAGGAAGTCAGTCTCGACGATGACGGAACTGTGCTGGAGACGATTGCTCAAGCCATAGTCGCACTCTGCCGCTACGGACACCGACTTGCGGGTGAGAAGGCGCGTCAATTGGGAGCCGAGCTTGAGGACTGGCTCTCTAGACTACCCCAGGCGAGAGTCGCAGAAAACGGAGCATCGCCTCATGTCGAGGACGAGATTAGGAATGGGTCAAAAACGCATGTTTCCCCTCACATTATCGCTCTTGCCTGGCAGGCGATCGGCCTGTCGCACGCCCACTGGTCCAGGATCACGCACGAGGCAGCGTCGAGAACAGAAATCCAGTCCAAGGCGATTCGGTGCCTGCGAAAATCGCTTGCCGCCGAATACGGCCGCTCCAGAGATATACAAAGCTTCTTCAGCTTGGCCCTCCTGCTGGCCGAGAGACGTGAGCTCACGGCGGCCATCGAGCTCGTCCGAGCCGCTCTGCTCTCCAACAAAGGCCAGGAGGAGAGCTACAGCCTGTACCACGGATCGCACTGGCAAGAGCGAGCACTGATTCCGGTCTGGCATCTACTGGCCCTGCTCATGAGCGCAAGACAGGACTACAACATGGCATCTCGGGCTTGCGAAGGAGCAATGGAGCAGTTCAAGGACTCGGCCATTCTATTTGGCAGAAGCGGCTCAGAAGTTCGTGCCGACCAGGCGAAATCGGCCGACACAAATGGCTTCACGGAAGCGCCTGCCCGAGGCTTGATCGATGACATGGAGGACTCGGAGAAAGAGAGTGTTTTGGAAGTCAAGATGACGCAACTGGCATTGGTGGAGCTGGTCGAGGGGCCGGACGCTGCTGTCAATGCCAGCTCAGAGCTTTTGTCACTTTTCTCTCGCATGTTCGGGACGGTCACGGCTCCCGCATCGACGACGGATGCACCGGACTCTTCGCCGAGCCCGTCTACAATACCACCAAAGACGCCGGCCACAGTACGCAGCATCCGAGGGAGTATTTTTGGAGGCAAGGTCGACCGGTCGACGGCGCCCAACAGGCACGCCAGCAATACCAGTCATGCGAGTGAGAAGCCATCGAGGCCCGCCACGTCGAACGGTCCTCAACCGGCTGCAGCGACCGTGCAGGCTCCAGCACTGCTCGTGACTGGAGAAGGTGATGTCGAAGCCGGCACCTCGACGCGCGGCGGCGCCACGACTCACGAGAAGAGAAGCGGATCGCGGCAACGGAACAGCCTCAGGAAGCGCGACAGCAGCGCCAGCCGAACCAGGTCCATCACCAGCACCAGCTCGGCAGTCCACCAAGCCACCGTGGTGGACGGCGAAGTCTTCTTCACACCATCCACGGAAACCGACCAACCAGACTTTTTCAGCAACCTGAACAAGGTGGCCCCTCCGCGGGTCGCATCCATCAACCGAGGCAAAGCCCTCTCTCCTCTCCCGCCAATCATGTCGGCTGGCGCCAAGCCCAGCGAATCTGCCGAGCTGATGGCGGATATGATAAGCGGCTCTCGAAACCAACAGCCCCCGGTTCAATTCTCGCAAGGGAAGAAGGAGACCCACAGGCAGATGCTGCTCATCAAGATCTGGCTCACCATATCCGGCTTTTACCGGCGCGCCGGTCAAGCAGATGATGGCAGAGCCGCGGTGCACGAGGCACAGAAGCTGCTCGCGTCGATTGAATCGGACGTGGCCTCGTCGGATCCGACGAGAGATGCCGGCTGGGCGCAGTGGAGGAGCATCGATGATCTCTGGGGCGACATATGGTCAGAGGTAAGACCGTTCTCAGTCACAGTCACGTGTTGTGTATACTGACCATGGGGGGGTTTTGGGGAAATAGCTGGGGCATCTGGACCTGGCCAAGGAGCTGCCGTACAGCGCCAAAGCAGATTTCGAAACGGCCCTCACCCAGTCTCCGGACCACGCCACTGCCACGGTCGGGCTCTGCAACATCCTGCTCGACATCTACAGCGAGAAGCTCCTGCCTGCCCCGGCGATGCCATCCCTCGACGGCTCCGCCGCCGCCGCCGACGAGAGGGCAGCCGACGTCTCGTGGTCGAGAAAGCCGACGGCCAAGGACGACACGGGCGCGCTGCCGTCGTCGCCGCTGGGCCTGGGGCCGCCGCTCA
>JAPFVV010000498.1:0-62001 GCA_030780945.1 Aschersonia sp. MBC 593 | reverse complement strand
TTCTGGGGCAAAACCAAATTTAAACCAACCTGCGACCCCCCCCCCCCCCCCCCCCCACCTCGGATTATAATCGCCATGCATCCGGCGGTTGGAGTCATCTGGAAATTCTATGGTGGAAAGAGTAACATGGCTCATCAGATAGCAGGGTAGTAGATTCATGGCACTCTCGGAGCGCATGCCTTAGATGTACAGATCGAAAGAAAAATCCAGCACAGTCTTGGGAAACCAACCATTCACAGTTCAAACTATTCATCGCCCGCCTTTCCACGCTTGGAACCCAAAATTAGTTTGAGCTGCCGCGTCGAGGTTTGAGAAGAATGAAACAAGAAGAGGAAAAAAAAAAAAAAAGGCACGCCAAGGGCGGGCACACATTAGTCGACCAATAAGCTTGACACCTGCCCGGGTAATGAATGCCGAGCCTGCTTTCTTTAGCCAAACGCCCGCGCGGCAGCATGCCTATCGCTTTCATGAATGAGCATACGTCACATGTCATCTTTGTCAGCCGTCAGTTGCAATGCTTCATAAAAGGTCGTCTGAGCCGCTCGCCGCGCTATGCTGCATGGCATGCAATATGGCGCCCTCGGAGAAGACGGGTCCCTGGCCATCGCAGCGGGCGCAAGTCTTCAAACGCTCGCTGACGACGGAAACGTCGACGAGTCCCCGCTTATAGAGTTCATGATTGATGATGAAATCCCAGGTTGCAGCGACGGCGAGCAGGCGCTCGCCGCTTTCCGACGTGACGATGCGGTGCGAAAGCGACTTGTCATGGTGATTCGTGAGGACGTTGGAGTAGAAATCAGTCGGCTTGTAGTTCATTGGCCCCGTCGTGGCCGGCTCAGGCGAGTGCGAGGCCTTGCTCTGGTTGACGGCCGACGTGGCTCGCAGTATCTCATTTTCCGTCGACATCTTCTCGAGACTTCGCCTCAACTGCTCATTCTCTACAGATGCCTGTTGCTGTGCGGCTTCGAGACTGGCGATCTTGGTTTCCAGGTCCTTGACGTGCTTCTCCTTCCGTTCTCGAAACGCCCTCTGGCTGCCCACACAAAATAAAAATCAGCATACAAGGCTCATACAAGGCGACTTTGACTGTCCTGACTCACGCTGCGCGATTTTGTGCTTTCCTCCTCGACTGAGCGGGTGTGAGATTCTCGTCGTCGTCGCTGCCTGCTCGGGCCTGGTTTGGATCGTCGAAGAGGGCATCAACTTTCGGGGCAAGCACGCTACCGTTACCGTTGCCATTAGCGTGACCGTTGACGTGGCCGTTGACGTTGAGTTTGCCGTCAGGCTTTTGTTCTACGGGCACTGCTGGTACGGAATGATGTGCTTGCTGCGGATGCGCAAATTGCTGCGGCGGATTCGATGGCATGGGCGGGCTGGGAAAGCCGGGACCTGGCTGCTGAGAAGCATCGGCAAAGGCCGGGTATTCGAAGCCACCACGGAAGGCATCAGCGCTGGCCTGGATGTTGTCAAAGCCTGCCTGAGGCGCGTATATCGACGTTAGCATATGACCCCCACGATAATATAATGCTTAGAGCCAACGGGGGAAGGGGGGAGGGGGACAAAGGAGAAAGCGTTTCGCTGTTCCGTACCGAGCAGCAAAACGACCGCTCGTGAGATCAAGGGTTGGGCGTCGACCAAGGATGCATACACGGGGGGGATCGAGAAACTCACTTCTGGGGAGGTGTTGTTGAAATCGTCCGAAGACACAGAATGGGAGTTGGACGGCGTCAGAGGCTGCATGGGCATAAAGGCCTGATAAGGCTGCCCGTTTGTAAATTGGTACTGGGTATGATAATCCATGGTGGACAAATGCCGGTGCTGGCGGCGCCAAGGATGAATGAGCTTGGCCGATGACGGAGCGCCGGGCAAGGATATGTGACGCCGGCAAGCAGAGAGGGCCGCACGTATGTACTGGGTGAGTACTATGTGGATAGTGAAGGCAAGGTGGGCAATGTAAGTCGGTTTTGTGTGTGGGCACGCGGGCGTGTGCTGGTGTGTGAATGAGTGTGTGCGCGTGTGTATGCGTGCGTGCGTGAGTGTGAGTGTGTATATGTGTGTGAGTGCGTCTGTCTGTATGGGTATGTGTGCATGTGTGCGTGCTGTGTGTGTGTGTGTGTGTGTGTCTAGACGCGCGCGCGCATGCGTCCGGGAGAGCAGAGAGGCAAACGAGGCAGGCAGGAGGAGAAGAAGTAAGCTGCGACCAGCCAAGGGCCGCGAAAGAAAAAAAAAGGCGGCGTGGGCGGGCTGAAGTAGTATTCGGATTGTCGAGAAAAGGACGCAAAGGCCGCCTCCCACCCCCCGTTCGAGTGAGAATGAAGTGAAGTGGCGTTTGGGCCAAGCCCGGGCAAGACAATGACTTGAAGCAGAATCAGACGAGGAGCTCAGAATGTCCGGGGTGGGATGACAGGAGCGGCGCCCATACTCTCTGGACGCGACGAGCTGATGTCCCAAGGTGCGTGCATGCATGTGCGTGCGTGCGTTTGTTCGTTGGGTGCATGGGCAGGATGAGGAGGTCGAGACGACATGGACGGAATAAATGGGCGTACGGAGTTAAGTCGTCACTGCTGTTTTCGGGAAGAACCGTCGCCTTGGCTGGGCTGGGCTGGGCCTTGGTTGCTTTCCGTCTGTCTGGTCGGTCGCCGAGTACCTGCCTTGGCTGCCGTTGTGCAATGTGCGTACCTCGCCGGACGTGCTCGCTCTCTGCTGTACGGGACGGTACAGGAGAGGGACAGGACAGTACAACACCTGCGCGCCCAGTAGTTTTGGGGAGAGGCGGGCAGGGCAGCAAGGTTGTTGTGTGGTACTTTTGTCGTGGTAGCACACTCGCGAGAGAAAAAAGGCGTGCACGCACACACGTGCACGCGATGCGAGCGCGCAAACATCCCCAACACGGTCAAGTCGGGCTGCCCACCAGCCCTTTTTCTCCTCATTATCATCAGCAGCAGGCCGTTTATTGTAGCCACCCGAGGCGGGGTGGGTGCTGGCCGAAATGTAGCGCCAGGCAATATATTACCAGTTCCGCACATAGGGCGGCGTTTGGGACTGACTACGAACGATCAAGTATATCAAGCCAGCCCGCACCCGCCGAGTCTGGATCGGGTGGTCTGGCGCTATCAGCAACGCCTGCCAGCCAAGCCGTCAACGTTTGTCCACGCAGCTCTAGAACGGACCCGCCTCGAATCGGTTGCCGGACTATGCGAGTGCAGAATCAAGCCTCTCAGCCCCAGCCTCCTAGCGGATAGGCCAGTCCGGGCCAGTCCGGGCCAAAGAATAGAACGCACTTGGGGACAGGGTGGGCTATGCAAAAGAAGAGGAGGTGAGAAAAAAAAAACCCTTCGAAAAATCAAGAACTTGACTCTCTCTCGAATATACATATGAAAAAAAAGAAGAAGAAGAAATACCAAAGAGGTGGAGGTGGAGAATTCGGGTCTCGCCATCTTGCGGCTCCCCTCCTCACCCGCTCCCTCCCCCCCCATTCCCTCCGCGGTCCACTTTCTGTTTGTTCCTTACCCACCCTCCACCAGATACCGAGACCCGCCCCCAAGCCTGCATGACGACCGCTCCGACACATGAGCTTGACGAGACGGGCGGGAAAGACACTACCTGGGAAGATGGAGGAAAAAGAAAAGAAAAGGAAAAGCAGAAAAGAAAAAAAGAAAAAGGCCCACTGCCAGGACGCTGGGACCACAACGTGGACCTGTCAGCACCAACCCCTGAACCCTCCTGCTCTGCCCCCCCACAAGATCTGGGAAGAGACAAGCAAGCAAGCGACCGAGCAAGCAAGCAAGCAAACCAAGGACGGCGGGGCAGCAGGGCCCTTGGGGCTCTTGCTTCTCCGGGACAGAAAAAACAAGGGATTGGCCGGCGACAACTAGGGCTGACGCATCTCTCAACAACAACGGGACTTTGGCACATGGAAATGTCGGCTTGGGTAGCTGCCAGGAAATCCTCCCACGGCGACCCAGCAGACCAATCAGGTCGAGGCGGCAGTGCTCCTACTACCGTGTGTGTGTGTGTGTGTGTGGGTAAGGTGGGTGGATGGGATGGCACACGTGCTGATCTGCGCATGGCTTTTTCTCGTGCGAGGGCAAACAAGCTCGATAGTATCGGATGCTGTCCACAAAGTGGACTGGATCTGACGTGAAATAGTGTCTTTTGTCGCAGATGCGGGTTTTGCCCCAATGATGATATCTCAGATATACAGCATCTCTATCTATCCCACGGGTTCATTTCCCCTCCCCCCCTCCCCGCCCCTTCTTCTCTGGCACAAGACTTGTCCGCTCTCATCACATGTCCACAACTTGCCGTGGCCATGGGGGAAAAGGTCAGCAGCGTTCGGGAAGAGAACTGGGTCGGGCGGGATGAGACACTTTGGTGATAGGGCTCAGGTACCCAAGCCACAAGACGGTCGAGGCCATTGCCGCCGCCGCCACCACCGCCGGGGACAGGCACGGCACATCTGGCGTTTTCAAAAAACGTCCGTCTGCCTTTTTTGATACCCGGGCCGGCCGGCGGTGCGAATGCGCGCGTGAAGCAATGCCAAATCGTGGAATTTTTGCCTCGGAGGGTTCTTTTTTTTTATGTTCAAACGACCCAAGAGTGTTTGCGCCCGCGCCCAGGGGGCAAATGTCAAGGCCTTCGACACGCGGCGGCCGCGGGGGGGCGCATGTCCTAGCCAAGACGCAACCTGGCGACGTACCGCGAGCGGCGAGAGGAGAAGCTTCGGAGCCACGTGGAGATGATGAAAACTGCGGCGTTTTGGAGGAGTTCTCTGCGCCGGCCGTCTCTCCTCTTCCCGTCCTACACTCCTCCCATATAGCATGGATGTGTCCAGAACACACTCACTCGAGCCCTCGGCGCAACAGACGGAGTAAAGATCGTAGACCTGGTCTCGCGGCCAACGCCCACCACCCACCCGTCTGCAGACACTCGTCCTTCGACTCAAGAGAGGTCGAAAAAGCCCGCGCATCGAATCACGGCATTCGGAACGTGGTTTGAGAGGCCGCTCAAGTCGGGCCCGGCGGCCGATACGCACCGAATCATTCGTGTGGAGAAACACGCTCGCAAAGTCGCCGGGCGGGTGGCGCAATGTAATATTTCCCCCAGATAGACATCATCATCGGCTAGTTGTGTCTGTGCACACGTGTTCAGGCTACTCACGACACAGTTATCCTGTCCGACACAAAGGACTGCTAGCACTCTATAGTAAAGAGTATTCTTTCCCTAAATAGACATTATTATTAGCCATATATATCTTTATAAACGTGTTCGGGCTGTTCACGACACTATTATCCTGCCCGACACAAAGGACTACTAGCACTCCGTAGTAAAGAGTGTTCTTTCCCCAGATAGACATCATCATTGGCCAGATGTGTCTGTGCACACGTGTTCGAGCTGTTCACGAAAGTGTCATCCTGCCCGACACACAAAGGACTGCTGGCACTCCGTAGTGAAGAGTGTTCTTCCCCCAGATAGACATCATCATTGGCCAGATGTGTCTGTGCAAACGTGTTCGGGCTGTCCACGACACTGTCATCCTGCCCGACACAAAGGACTGCTAGCACTCCGTAGTGAAGAGTGTTCTTTCCCTAGATAGACATTATCATCGGCCAGATGTGTCTGTGCAAACGTGTTCGGGCTGTTCACGACACTGTCATCCTGCCCGACACAAAAGGACTGCTGGCACTCCTTAGTGAAGAGTGAAGCTCAACAGTCTTTCTAGCCTTCTTTGACCATCAGTAAGAACCACGAGCTGGCAGGCTCGCCACAGCCCATGCCGGCGGGGTTTCCTACCCATTTTTCCGTTCCAAGATGTCCACGGCCCCTTGATATACACAACACGGGGTCATTGTATTCATGGGGAAGCAAAATAAAATCAGAGGATGTGTTGTTGGGCAGGGTTTGGGCAGGATCGGGCCGCGACGCAGGGAGGTATCGACTCGGCGCTCGCAACGTTGGTACGGTGGCGGGCACACACGACCACGACGCTTCGCGTCTGGCAGGAGGCTGCTGGCTCCAGTCTCACGAATAGAACAGAACCTCACGAGCACAACCAAGGCCCCCGAGCGTTCTAGCTCAATGCGTCTCCAGTACGCATCTCGTTGTAGAAAACCGTCAAAAGCTGCTAATGAAATCGATTACGGGCCTGGCTGCCTTGCTCAAACAATGCACGGTGTATGAGGAAATTCGGCTAGACACAAAACAATGCAACAAAATTTATATAACTACTCCCACGCGATTCTCCATTATCGCGCCCGAAAGAGAGCGAGACAAAGGACCGAAATTAAGAAAAAATAAAAAAAAAGAAAGAAAGAAAAAAGTACGCGGCGCGAGAACCCTCTCCAACGCCAAAGAGACGCTCCCGCAAACGCCTGCAGTGCAACGCGTGTCCTCATGAGCCCACCTGCCGACGACGACAGGAATCAAAGTCGCAAGGGACGGAGCTTTTACAAAGTCAAGCTTCAAAACACAAAGTGCTGCGTGTTGCGCATCACGCCATATACGCGCGGCGCAAGTTCCTGCCTCCCCGAGCCTGGAAACTCTTCAGACCAAGGACTCCCCTCTCAGGACATGACATGTGCTGGATCAACGGAGGCGACGAGACGTCATACCGATTTCGGGCGGCGGCCTAATCTCTTCCAAGACACTAGAGGCTTCTAGCCAAAGTGCAAGGCCTCGGTCTTGTCGCAAGTGAAGAGGTTGATGTGGTGATCGCCCCGGGCGGCACAGCCAAGAATGGGCCGGTGCGGATGAAAGGCCGTGGCGGAAATCGGGGCCCCTCGGCTCTGCTGTAGGAAACTAGAATACGGCTCGAGACGAGAGAGCTCATTTCCTGCCAGGTTGAAGACCTTGACAGCATGTTGGGATGTCCCCCTATTTCCGATGATGTTAGCACACAGACACCCTGCATTCCTCCCTCACCAGGAGAGGAGGACCATTGGTAGCGCCATCGACTTACACTGCAAAGACGGGCAGATGCTCGTGTGTGCTGGCAGTCCGCAAAGTATCCCGTGTCGTTTGAAAGGAACGCAGCGGTCGGTCCATGCGAATGTCCCACACCTTGACCTTGCCGTTGCGGCTGGCGCTCACCAGCTCGCGCTGTCCGCCTCGCTGCATGTGAACGCTCTTGATCCACTGCCGATCTGATTCGTCCTTCCACTTGCGCACCATGGAGTCCTGTGGGCGTTCTCGCGTGTCAAAAACACGCACCGCCCCGTCTCCGAAGCCGGCGACGAATATGTTGCCCGTCATTTGATCAGAGGTGAGGGACGTCACGCACGATCCTGACCGAGCAGGTATGTCCATGACGCACGTCTCGTGCGCCGCGACCCATACCCGAATCACCCTGACATCGCCGGCGACCAGCACTCGCCCGGTGACCTGTTGCCAATCAAAGACCATTCCGGAGTTGACGTTGCTGGGCACCATGTGTGTCAGAGCCCGCCAGGACGTGGCCAACTCGGCCTGTTTGTCCGAGTCGTAGTTGCGATAGACGCGGATCACGCCATCGGAAGACCCTGTCATCAAGAAGGCCTGATCATCCTCGTTGATGAACTTCATGTCGCTGATTTTGGACCCTGGAGGGTTCCCGTTTGAAAATCGACTCAGACGACCTTGCTTCTTCCAGTCCCACACGAACACCGTGTTGCCGTTGTCCGACACAGCCAAATGATCCTCGTACTGATGAAACGCCATTTTGGCTGGCTGGGAGCCATTGTTCAAGATGCCCAGTTGGTTGTTCCACTTGTGGGATCCCGCAATCTGTTTCAGCGGCTGCGTCTCCCTCAGCATCGTCTCGTTACGGGCGCGTCTCCAGAGCCGTTCGTTGTACTCAGTGCTTCCTGGCTCGTCCGCCTCGCTGGCCTTCATCTGAGGCTCGCGGAAATACTCAACTGACCACTCGACGAATTTGCTCTTGAGCGGCAGGCGGGGGGGCTCAAAGAGATCTCTCTCTTGGTAGGCCCCCGTCATGGGCTCTCGGGCTGTGCTGTACGACGCCGGGGCCGCAGCTTGGTCAATCTGCTCTGGAGGAGCGGCCATCTGGTCCGGTGCCAGTTTTGAGGATGGAGATCGAGGCGGTACGGGGCTGGCAGGGGTTGATGGCCTTGACTTCTCCTCGTTTCCGGCAAAGGACGGAAAGAGAAGGCTGGCCGTTCGACGGAGCAGCCCGGGTGAGGCCAGCGGCTGAACAGCCTGCCCACCGTTCGTCTTGGACTTTTGCGCGAGATGCGCCGCAACTCCCGTCGCGCCTGCTTGACGTGACCTTTGTTGGATTTCTCTCATCAGGTTCTGCGCTGCTTCGCCCACAGCCGAGTTCAGGACGGCATTGTGTACATAGTCGACAACGACAGTCGCCTCGCGCTGGACTTCGGGATGCGGATCGACGCTCAAGATGAGTGCATGTTTCCAGCAGGCCATGTAGACCGTGTTGTGCGACAGCCCGTGTGCCGTTGGTTTGATCGTCCCGTCCTTCTTTCGGTTCGCGGGCCTCGTGTAGTGAAGTCCCATCTTGTATTCTTGGCCGTCGTCCTGCGGAGGATACATCAGATAATCCTTTTCCTCCAACAGCTGCTCGTAAGCGGCGACGAGAAACTTATTCTCGAAACGTATGATGAAATGAGACAAGAACACCAGGAACTCCTTGCGGACCAGAGGACTGCCGTCGGTGCCCATCTCGAGAATTGTCCAGGCAATCGACTCCTCGATGCGGGCTACCTCATCCGTCAGTTCAGGGATCCCGAGAAACGTCGTCAGTGCGCGTATCATGGCAGCTCGAACTTCGCAGCACGGGTCTTTCATCAGGAAAGACAATTTGACGTAGGCACCTTCCCGGATGCCTCTCCACTTTGCCTCTGGCAAGTCTTGCCACAACTGACTCATGCATAGACAAGCCCACTGCCGAAGCAGCGGATTTTGTTCATTTTGCAAATGGACCAGACAGGAGCTCATAACTTCGGTCGTATTGCACACCGCCTGTCCGTTCTTGTAGTCCTTGCAGAGCATGGCGAGTATGAAGGCGCACATGGCTTTGTGCTCGTCGCTGTCAACGACGGGGAGACCCTCGGAGGGCTTCAGTATTTGGGCAAAGTAGCTGTACCCGCTGTCCTTGATGAGGTCCTGTTGACAGGATATGTCTACGGCGATCAACCGGGCCCAGATGAAAACCATGACCGGCTTGAGCTCCGCCGCGGCGGACTGCAGCAGCTTGAGCACATATGGAAATATCCCGATGCTCAGCGCCAACTGCACAGACCATGGCCCGAGGTCCAGGAATCTGCCCAGTAGGATCAGCGCTCTTACCCGATGCTGTTGACTCAGCAAGACCTGTAAGACTACGGGCAGTTGGTCGGGCGGACGTTGCGCTATGGCGTCTCCTCTGGTGAGGTAGACGTCGAATGCGGTCAACTGCTCTGTGAAGAAAGTCGAGTTCTGATACTCATAATCGGTCCCTTTAGCCTCCTTTTCCTCGAGAGCGCCCAACTGCGCGAGCGCCATGTCGACAGCCAAGTCCCAGGTTTCCCACAATGGATGTTGGTGCGTGTCTGGCAATGCCGGATACGACTGCGGGTGGCAGCCATAGACGGTCATGACCCTTTGCGCCAAGAGAAAATTTCTGAAGAGCGCAGCGACCATCAGATCTTGGCGGAAAAACTTGCGAAACAGGTCCCGCGGGAGGGTGGTCCAGGCGATACTGTCGGTGATGGCGGTGAAGATCCAGTTCAGCTCTCCCAGCGGTGTCCGTCTCTCTTGAAGACGACCAGGGAGCTGTTTGGCGCGTTCCGGTGTCAAGGCAGTCTTGAGCGGGTTCTGAAGGACGAAGAACCATAGCGCCATCTCTATGGGCGTGGTCAAGCATGCCGTGAAGAGATCAGCCGGTAATTGTGGGTTGGTGGGAAGATTTTCCTTGATACTGCAGGCAGCCAGGTGTATGTAGGGCCGGAAACTGGTCTTTTCGTAGTGGGGGTCCCTGTCGGCTGCCTCGTCCTCTTCCTCTTCGTGCTTTTCCACGAATCGATGGTAGTTATTGAGTATGTTCCCCGCTTCTGAACAGTCCCAAACGAAGATGGTAGGGGCCTGTAGCCAGTGCTGTAAGTCGTACAGAGAGACGGGAATGTATTGTGTATAATTCTTATTGAAAACCCATATTTCTCCAGAGGCAGTCGGCTTGGGCACGCCGTGACCGTTGTAATGCAGCAAGACGCGTTCGTCCTTGGCATTTCGACGCAGCGAGACGCAAAACTTCTTCGTCTCTTCGACAGAGGGGTCGAGGTACTGCTTGTACCGAGCCCGAATCGCCAAAGTTTCGTACTGAGCTTGAAGCGCTTTGCCGATGTTTTCCAGCGCCTTCTGGATCGGGGGCACTGATGGGTCGGTCCAAGCTTCGAGCTTCGCACCGGGGGTGGTCTTGAGCTGGTCTGGCGGCTCGACGCCGATGTTCAGGCAAACAGCCAGCGCGGCAGATACCGTCTTCAGTCGATCTCTTTGCCTCCAGTCTTGGAGTTCGTATTCCAAGCGCTTCGGTTTGCCGGTTGTCTCATGTCTCTTGTCGGTAAAGTACATGTACCAGTTCTGAAACCCCATGACTTGTAAGTAAACAGACTGGGAAATTTGGGGCCGTCGAGGGATGTCCATCTCGACGTCATCAAACAAGGTGACTGTGTAGGTAGAGATACAAGAACAGTAGCGAACATTATGGTTACGATGATGGAAAGGGTGAATGGTATCACGACGATGAGGAGGAACGGCACGTGTTCTCATTTGCGCAACTCGAGAATCGCACACAAACCAAGTCTGCCGAGGCACGTAAGGAGAGGGGGGAGGGGGGTTTGACATACACTCGCCAGCTGGGTGATGATGTGATCCGACTGATAATGATCCTCAAAACCGTGCCGCGCCCCCCATTCGCGGATTTCCTCCTCAGTCTCCGGATTCTCAATCAGACGAGGGGCATAGTCGCTCTTGGACCGATGTAACTCTTGCTTGAGAAGGGGAGGCCGCTTCGCTCTGCCGTATTCGAAGTCGTCCTTGGACTTGACAGCAGAGACTGCATCCTTGTTGCCGGGAGCGCTGGAGAGTCTCGAGTTCTCGGGCGTGTCGTGGTAGAGGTCATCGCGGTCGGGGTTGCCGTCGTCGTGAAACCTCGATTCCGACGTCTGGCCATTCGTGGCGGCTGCGGCGGACGGCAGCGAGCCATTCAAGTCTGATGGCACAGCCATGGCCGCAGAGCTCCCACGAGCCAGGCGGGAAGCTCTCGTCTTGTCGCGCGGGCTGCGGCGACGGAGCTTGGTCGTGCAAACCCAGGCGTGGAAGGCTTCAAGGAGCTCGGTGGCGCCGGGCGGGAGCGATCATTGCTGATGCGCACCGCCGGCTAGTGCGTGCTGTTGACTGGGCTGTGGGGTCGCGGGCTGTGGGGAGGCAAGCTGGTCGTGTTTGGAAGGTGGGGCCCGTCATTCTTGAATCTTTACCGAGCGAGACGGGACGCGGGCAACATCGGCGATGCACAAGATTCACTCATTGTCCGTCACTCGTCCGTCCTTGAAATGACCTTTTTGACCGTTGCGGCGGCAGCGGTGATGACGAATACGAGCGACTGATGGAGCTGTGTAAAGCACATCAGGTCCGTTACGTTTTGTCGAAGCGTCGAGCGGCATTACCACAGCAGCTATGTACGTCGATGGGTCACGCAATGGATTGGGGCACCTGGTGCGATGGCGGTCAGCGGCACGAGCCCCCGTAGTCCACTATAGACCTATGGAAGACAAACTGATTATCGTCGTAGGCGTGAAATGAGGACATCTCTGCGCAAGGTCGTCATTCCGTGGTTCAACCCAGCTCCTTCAGACCCCCGACGCGTCCATCCGCGACTGACACCAATGCGCCTTTGGCCATTGGTTCCGTGATATATATATGTATATTAAGGACTCAGCGGTGCTGCTGCTGCTGCTGCTCGCACGAGCTGTACGGCAACGAAGCTGAAGCTGTGATTGACGCGACCTGCCTCGTGGTGGACAACGCACACATCACGTTCGACCAAAGGGCTGCGTTGCGGGAGAATTTTTTTCTCGCAGCACCCAAAGCCGTGTGAATGCAATCATTGTTGGACGTGCCCGGGCGCGTCCGGCTGCCAACATGTTCCTCTGGCGACGTCTACGGATGGTATCAGCGCAGATGCTCGCTCACCTTGAATGTGCTCGCCCTAAAGCCCGAAGTGACCAAAAGGCGTGGCGCCGAGCACCTCGATCCTGCATCGCGTGGGTCCACCAGGCTGACATGAGCGCCTTGACCCCCATCCGTTCTCAGAGTCACCTAGTCATCACCGAAATCAATCTACTTCATCTCGAAACCTTTTGTCGATCTTAATCCTAGCAAGCCCCCGAAAGAAGAGGAGAGGTTCTGTCCAATCAGCCCTGATCAGTAGAAGCCTGCAATCTGATTCGGACCAAGATCTCAAAGGCCAAATGAATTCCTGCTACGGATCGCCGACATGAGGTAACCATAGACACGGGCGTCAATCGGCACTCCTTCGCATTGCAAGGCCTGTCCATATGGTGATACTGTGTCTGGCTTTTTTCTGCAATGTCGGCGCCGTGAAGCCCGCCCGGGAATAAGGGACGTTGCCAGCTCAAGCCACCAAGAGGGGAAAAGGCCCTTATGTTGGCAAGCGGGACGACCCAAGACATACATGCATCCGCCCAGCCTGTACGTATCAGTCGTACATGTGTATTAAGCTCCGACATCAAACATGCTAGTGCACCCGGAGCGATGCATGCGAGGTGCACCCATGGAGCGGCGTTGATGGGGCCGAGCCGGCATTCTCAGGGCTCGTTCATCACTGTGCAAACACACAAACACTTTCGTTCGGCGTTTCCCACATCTCGGTACGACTGACCAGACGACTACGCGAAATGCTTCTATCCGGTTGCGTGGTCCCTGGTTGCGGAGAACAAAGAGAAGAAACATGATGCTGTGCGAGGTGGATGTCCAGGCGCCCCGGTCAGCCCCTTGATTTCCCGATGGCGGCTTCAGATGTCTTCCCACCAACCACTTGTCGGTCTGCGGTATCAATTTGTGGTTCGCGAGAGGATCGGCCTTTGCCGAGGCAGCAGAGAGGAGAGCGGGGAGGGAGGATACTCGGAATGCATCGTGGTCCATGAAATCGCAGCTCCGGGAGCCCGGCGGCGGCGCAGGAGATGCCGACCACGATGTTCTCCCCCATAATGATGACGAGGACGAGAGGACGCCAGCCCGCAAGACAAACTCTCGACGGGTGATTCTAGCCGTGCATCAGGTACGTGCCGTGCACGTCATAGCTCACACACTCTTGGCCTACGCAACCAAGGGTCACGAGGCTGGGTTCCGAGTGGCGCCCGTCTCCGCTGGCATGATGGGCCTTCTGCAGGCCAGGTATATTTATTATTAGGGGGATGAATACCACTTTCAATTCCGTCGACGATGGATTTTCGCGAGTAACGTTGGCCAAGCCGAGTCGCTCCAGGAAAGCAAAGAACCCGCAATCCTGCAGATGGCATCAAGCAGGGAGGAGCTGCCCCGAAAAAAAAAGGACGCACCGTTGGACAAGATGAAACAAGTTACTGTCATTGGTTCAGCTTGCTGCTTTTACCTCTGAGCCAGGCCAATTAGGGAGCAACGGGCAAGAATAGCAAATTGATCGACCAACGGGTGTTTCTTTTTTGGAGGATTACTAGCTCGTGATGGCCTCCATCCCCCACCCCTTTTTTAGACACACTTTTTTATGGGGGGGGGGGGGGGGGCATTCCCTTCCCTCATTGCCGCAATGTGGTTGCGCCTCGTTATCAGTCATGCCTGGTCACTGTCCGATGAATGTGGGTTAGATGCATAGACGCAGATTGAGCGGCTTGCGATGAAAAAGGTCCGTCCGGATGGATGACATTTCAGAATCGTATTGTCCAGCAGACCTGATATAGGTCTTGCAATGCAGGGGAGCTCACCGAGTGGCGGGCCCCGTTCGATGTTGCAGCAGCCAGACATGAAGTCCAACCCTGGTGGTGAGCAAAATCCAGCGCTCTCGCTGGGGGCCAAGCCACTACAACCCGCTGTCTGGTGTAGCTCATCAAAGGACCAGCTAGAGCCGGATCAACCAACTCATCATTCATTGAGCCCAGACACGCTGCCAGCCTCTTTCCCCTCTAAATCCCGACCCCCCTTCCAGCTTCGGACCCTCCATTGCGATTCCACCCCGTGTGTGTGTGCTTGCGTGTGCTGCGGTTTCGAAACGGCATTTCTTTCTTCTTGTTCTTCTTCCTCTCTCGAATCGCAATTTGCCGCGGCGCACCTGTCTGTCGATTTATGGGCATCCACTCGTACCAAGAGGGCATTTCGGTACCGCCACTCTCATGTAAAGTGTGTGTTAGGACCCGACCGACTCGTCTCTCATCTCCATCCTCCCCTGACAGCCCTCTCAGGAATCCACTCCACCCAGGACAAAGACGGCTGGGCCCAAGGAAAACCAGACCCATTGACCACCATCCGCCGGCCCACTAGCAGCACGTACCCAGCCATCTCCAGACTCGGGAATTTCGATTCCCTTGCTCCTAATCGCATCGTTGCCAGGCATTGCCCGAAACTCGCCGCTGCCGTCCACCCGCGCGACCTCAAGGGCGGGCGCGTATAGTCGTCCTAGTCCATCTCCTCCTGATTGAGGCTTCCCGGGAAGGACCGCCCGACTTCATCTGCTTCTCAAGGAATCACGCAGCGCATCGCATGCAGATTCTCTCTTCCTGCACCGACAACCTCAGCAGTCCATCCATATCGACCCCGAATCATAGCTCGATACTTCCCGTCCATCGAAGGCCTCGCCTCTGAGCTGACCGGTCACCCGGTTCCTGGGCGACCATGGCGTTCTTGTTCAAATCGAAGAAGAGCCAGGACCGAGTTCTCCAGGACCGAATGCTGTCCAGTCGCGATGGCACTTCAGGATCGCAGGGTTCTATTCAAAGTGCCAACGCTCGCATCGCACGCGACGAGAAAAATACCGCGCAGAGGGCTACACCGACGAGCAGCATAACGTACGTCGAAGAGACCGCCACAGGCAGTCCCGAGCAGCTCCGTCGAGGGGAGAGCTTGGATCAGACGCAACCTTCAGACGTAGCCGTGAGTCGCTCCGGGCCCAAACGACACATTATCGTTTCCTGTCAATTGACCACGTTTTCTCGTAGCTTCGAGCGGGACCACCCGCGAATCCCAATGCCTCGCTATATCCTTGGTCGCAACGACGCCTCACGTACACATCTACGACCCCCACGCCTTTCCCGCGATACGGCGCCGCCGTCAATGCAGCCGCCTCGAAAGAGGGCGATATCTACATGATGGGCGGCTTGATAAACAGCTCGACAGTCAAGGGAGACTTGTGGATGATCGAGGCCGGCGGCAACCTGGCTTGTTATCCTCTATCAACTACCGCCGAAGGGCCAGGGCCTCGCGTTGGCCACGCGAGTCTGCTCGTCGGCAACGCCTTTATCGTCTACGGCGGCGATACCAAGATCGATGAATCCGACGTTCTCGATGAGACCCTTTATCTTCTCAATACATGTACGTGATGCGACGGCTTTGGTCCAGTTAGATGTGACCCTGTGACTGATACTGACACGAGAGCAGCGACGAGGCACTGGTCCCGCGCTCTGCCCGCTGGTCCTCGGCCTTCGGGGCGCTACGGCCATTCGCTCAACATATTGGGGTCCAAGATATACATATTCGGAGGCCAGGTTGAAGGATACTTCATGAATGACCTCTCTGCCTTTGACCTCAACCAGCTGCAGGCACCAAACAACAGATGGGAAATTCTCCTACAGGCCGACACCTCCTCCAACACGCCGGAGGCCCGCACCAATCATTCCGTCGTCACATATGATGACAAGATGTATCTGTACGTGCCCATCTGACGTCGAGGCCATGGCGATGCAACTAACCACTTGCGCAGCTTTGGTGGGACGAATGCTCTCAAGTGGTTCAACGATGTTTGGTGTTACGACCCGACCGTGAATGCCTGGTCCCAGCTAGACTGCATCGGCTACATACCCGCCGCTCGAGAGGGCCATGCCGCGGCGATAGTGGACGATGTCATGTATGTTTTTGGTGGTCGTACGGAGGAAGGCACTGATCTAGGAGACCTGGCCGCTTTCCGAATCAGCTCGAGACGCTGGTACACGTTCCAGAATATGGGGCCTTCGCCTTCGCCGCGATCAGGACACAGCATGACGAATGTCAACAAGTCGATTGTCGTTCTCGGTGGCGAGCCTAGCTCAGCTACGACTACCATCAATGACCTCGGCATCATGTATGTGTTGGATACGACTAAGATTCGATATCCCAACGACAGTCAGCAGGGAGCACCACGCGCTGCGCAAGGGACGCAAGGGGCGCGCAGACCGAGCACGGCCGATTCTGCGAACCCAACTTCTCGTGGTTTACTTCCCGCCGCGGTTCCCCCCAACTTTCGGAAGCCTGAGAATACTCCGAGGGGTGCTGCCCCTGCCGTTGCTGTCGGCAGCGGCAACCCTACTTCAAACAAGCCCACAAACGGCTATCATCCACAGCCCCAGGGCTCCGTCGATGCCAACTTGCAGCAGTCGGGGATCTCACCCGCCGCCGCCCCGCCATCATCGAAACTTCCTAGGGCCGGCGTCACTCCGAGCCCAGCCGGACCACCTCCGGAAAGGCCCGCACCAGCCAAGCCGGCAGCAGACGCCTCCAACATGAATCGAGTGCGAGGAGCTCCAGCAGACCGAGTTGGGAATTCCAATTCTCCACAAACGACGACGCCGCAAACTTCTCCGCAATACGCCGCAGCCGTCGCCGAGTCAGAGCCCCCCGTTGTCAACGGGCGGCGCACGCCAACACAGGCTGCGCTTTCGGCGAGGTCCGTCCCAAAGCAGGATCAGTCCGCCATCGAAGCGGCAAAGGCGAGCCAAAGAGGTCATCGCCAGATGCAAGGATCCGTGGACAGCTCCACAGAGTCGGTTTCAAAGGGCGCTCGGCCGGCGTCGCCCCCGCCCCCGAGCCGGCAAGCCAACAACCCTCTTTCCCGACGATCGTCTGGCAGAAACTCACAGACCGTTGCGCTCCTCAAAGAGCTGGACTCGGCACGAAATAGGAATGCTTGGTACGCGTCCGAGCTTGAGTTAGCACGCAAAGCGGGATACGTCTCCACGGCGACCATGAACCCCCTCGACGCCAAGGCTGCAGAAACATTTGATGATGAGGACAGGCCCCTCGTTGAAGCCTTGCTGGCTATGCGCACCGAGCTTGCGAGCGTGCAAAGCGCAATCGACAAGCAGGCAGTCCTCGCTGCGAGGCAGATGGCAGAGGCGGAGAAGCAGAGGGACGCCGCAATCCAGGAGGCCGTCTACGCCAAGGCCAAGCTGGCTGCGTTCAGTGCAGGGAGCATCTCGAGCATGTCCCAGCAAGACGGGGAGCGCGATGACGCCTCGGATCGTTCCAGCGACATGGGCAGAAAGCTTGCTGCAGCACTGCAACTGCAAAGAGATTTGAAATCACAGATGGACAACCTGAAAGCAGAATTAGCGGCGGAGAAGAACGCCCGCCAACTGGCCGAAGATACGTCGGCCGCATCACAAAAGCGTTTGGTAGACTTGGAAGCCTACAAGCAGCAAACGGCTGCCGACTTGGAACGGTTAAAGGCTGAGCTTCACGTCGCGCAACGCGAGGCGAGAGAAAAGTCGGTCCGAAGCGTCGAGGCCGTTGCCGCGCTAGAATTGCTGAGAGTGGAACGAGGCGAGCTGGAGGCCCGGCTGAACGAGACGGCCGGCTCATCAAGGAATCATGACGAGACGTTTGAGTCCTTGCGCGCTGCCATTGCCGCGTCGCAGGACGCCAGGTCGCATCTCGAGAAGAAGCTGGAAGATGAACGTTTACACCGCGAGTCGACTGAGGAAAGACTACACAAGCTGAAGGCGGAACACGAGGCTCGGACGTCGGAGCTGATGGCCGCAACCCAACGCCTGCGAGACGCCGAAGAGCTCGCTGAGAAGCATGCCACGGAGGCGAGCGCCCATCGCCAGGCTCTGCTCTCGGGACTCGACAAGATGACAACCCGGGAGCTTGCCAACGGAGGCAAGGGCGACAGCGAGCGGGTCGCCGCTCTTCAAAACCAAGTTGCTGCTGCCAACGAGCTGGTCAAGAAATATCAGACGGAAGCCGATGTCGCAGCAGATAAGCTGCGCAGAGCCGAGGAGCGTATCGCGGGCCTCGAGCAGTACCAAGAGCAATCCAGCAGGGAGGGCGTCGCGATCAGGAGGCAGCTGCAATCAGCACTGAGAGAAACCCAAGGCCTTCAGGCCGGACACAGCGACCTGAAGAATCAGCTTGCGGCCCAGCAGCTCGAGACGAACGCCATCACGGTGCAGCACAATGCGCTCAAGGGTATACTGGCGGAGCGTGGAATCAGTCCGACCAGTGTTGGCCGGTCTCGTGGACTGGCCAGCCCCCGCATGGACTCTCCCGAACAAACGCGGATGCGGGACCTCGAGGCACAGCTGGCAAGCGCGACAGCCGCTCACGCAGACAGCAAGCAACAGTTTGCGTCGCAACAGCAGGAGTCAGAGCTGGCGTACCGCGAGAAACTGCAGCAGCTCGAGAGCGACTATCAGTCAGCCGTGCACTACGTCAAGGGAACGGAAAAGATGCTGAAGCAGCTCAAGGACCAGCTCGCCCGGTACAAGTCGGACAACGGCCGGTTGAAGCAGGACATTGAGGAGTTGGAGACGAAGCTCAATGGCGGTGGCGACAACGGTGCCTCGGCAGCAGTACAAGCAGAGTGGCAAGCCGAACGAGACGAGCTGAAGCGCAGGGTCGAGACGCTGGAGAGCGAGCTGAAGAGTGCGGGATCGGAGCTGGAGAAGAGTCTCGAAAGCATGAAGAAGGAGCTCGCCGACAGCAAGCAGCAACGGGAAGAAGCAATGAGGTCGCTGGACGCTCACCGGAAGGACGTGGGCCAGCTGCAGTCAGAAAACTCATTGCTGGAGCAGCGCGCGACGGACGCTGAGCAGAAGGTGGCGCTGCTTCTCGACCAGGTCGAGCACTCGGTCGACAGCTACCGTCGACGCAGCCGTCAAGTCCCCAGCATGACGCTCGAGGGTACCAACGGCGGCGCCGGAGCACTCGGGCACGACCGCAAGGAGAGCTCCGAGCTCGAGAGTGTGTATGGCGCAGGAAGCTTGGATGCTCGCAACTCTGCAGCACTCGACAACCTCGCCAACGAGCTCGAGACGCTGCGCAGCCACTGGCAAGCCACCAACAAGAACTACCGGCTCAGCAACAACTTTGACTTTGAGACGCCGACGGCTGGCGGGAAGAAGGCGGACGACGGCGCCACGAATGCGGGGCTCAGCGAAAGCCTCGCCGACTGGAGGAAGAGACTTGATACTGATGACAACCCAACGGGCGGTGGTGACAAGGCTTGAAGAAGACGTTGGCCTCGAGCGTTGTTTCATTCGTTCGTTCATCTTATTTTGACCGGTTTATTCTTTATTCTTTTTCATCCCTTTTTCCCCCCGCGTTTCCCCCACCCCCTTTTTATTCTTCTTCCATCTTTACTGCCGCGACGCATTGACGACAAGAGAAAGAATGAGGACCAGGACCATATACCCTTGTCGCCGCTACATTTTGACTTTGGTGTGATTTTGCGCGAGGGATGGATTTACGGCCTATGTCCCTGACGGCGGGCGGAGGCGCCCGTTCAAGAATGATTGCGTTGGTCTGTTGTACATTGATGTAAGTGTTTGGTAGTGTTTTCCGGTCGCGCCATACTGGGATAATAAGGACAGAGCGATCGATACTGGGGTAGGGGATTGGGGGGTCTAATTTGCGCTGGGCGGAGACAAAAAGTCTGGAGGGGTCTAACTTGGAGTTGAGGATTGCGTCTTTCCTTTTCTTTGCCCCTTTTTTTCTCTCTGTTTATTCGGTAACCTTTAGGCCTTTTGAGGTTTCGCTGTACTTGTTTCGTTGCCGCCGATCCCGCTGCCGCTGGCTATGGGCCGCACGCAATGGCGGCTGGGCGAGCGGCTCTGAGGGCGGAAGGGGAGGGGATCTGGCGTATACCCTCGCTTTGAGTGTCAATGTCTAACTATTATTCATGACGGTGACGATGTGCTGTGTCGATTGAGTGTGACGGGGGCCCATGTGGTGCAGTGGGTCGGCGTGGGTGGACGGCGCAGTGGTTGCTGGATGGTGGTGTAAGACGGGGTAGGGTTCGAAATCATGGCAGCGCTGGTGGTCTGCTGTGCACGGCTGATTTGTGGTGGTGAGTATGGGAAAGTCACAAGGCAAGGGTAGGTGGTTCAGGAGAGTTCGACTGTCATCAAGAAGAAAAAAAAACGTTTCATTCCGCTGATCTTGAGTGGTATATACATACATGCCAAGACCAGCCCCCAGTGCATCATGGCGAACCGTTGAGATGTGGCAGTCATGGCGCTCACAATGGCGGAACCATTCTCATGTACATGCAGATGGCTCGTCTCATGAGTGTTTGCTCCTATGGCATTGAAGTGAAATAGAAGAGGTGTGAGACGAATGTGTGTGTGCGTTTGTGGTTCGCCCTCTTCGCACCTTTCATAATGAAATCGGGGGCCAACATCCTAGGCTACTCTCCGCTTCGATGTCCATGGTAGCAAGACGACGAAGCTGCTGGACATGTCAATCATTGGCTTTTCCCCCCTCTCTCCTGCTGTTCTTATTTCGTACAGATGGCGAGCCAGCATGGAGGTGAGGTGGGATTCTACCGTGCGCTGGTTCGTGTTGTCTATTCTGTTCTACATGGCCCATTAGCTTGCAGATGACGAGCAGGGCACGATGCAGGCCGAGCACCAAGCCCACAATACAATGGCGACGATGGTCTGCGCTTCCATGCTGGAACAAGGGAAAAAAGGGCAGCGGCTTATTACTTTTCCTCTCCTTTTGGATGTTGGGCTCTGATTCTCTACGACGGGGAGGGGGAGGGGGGAAGCTCAAAGAGAGAAGACGGAGAGAGCGAGAGAGCGGATGTGTGTAAGAGAGAAGGACTAGACGAAGGCCGGGAAAAGCAACGAGCGAAAAAGAGTGTGCGGTGCACGTCAGAGAGAAAGACCCAAAAGACAGGAGACAATGGCCGATGTTTCCTTTGTAATGAGGGAATGAGACTGCAAAGGAAAGAAGAAAGGTAAAAAAACTGTCGTGTGCACCGTATAAATACCTCCTACGTACTGAGTAGAGACGCGGTCGTCAATCGGGGGCGCTCAGCCACTCACGCACTTACTCACTGGCTGGGCTGCTGCCGTGCTGGATTACAGCAAAGCTGCGAGCTATACTCTAAACTCCACAACAGTGTAGGACCTTGGGCCGCCGGGAGTCGCCGGGATAGATCGGGCTCGTGGATAGGGCAAGGTGACGCCGAGAGGCAGATGATCTGGCCCTGGATCAGGTATTCGAGCGAGCGTGTGGTGTGGCACGTATGCTGACACCGACGACAGTACAATACTCCTCCTCCCTATTCCACCTCGCTCGGGAAGGGCAGGGAAGGGAAGGGAAGGGAAGGACATGCAAACGGCAAAACACTAGCGCTCTTACCCTTCCCATTATTATTGAGAAAGGCGCGACGCGATAATGGCGCGCTTTTCTGCCTCACTAGGGAAGGCATAACATAAGCGCTCTTCTGAGGGAACGCGAGTTAGTACGCTTTTCCCTTTGATAGTTCAAGACTCTCAAGGGCTAATCTTTGAAATCCTTGTAGCTTCAATTTCAAGCGTATCTATCTATGAAGTTGTACAAGCAAAATTTAATACATTATACTTTTTTCAAACCCTTTGCATCGCGTGCCTTATCCAGGTGCTTTTTTGTTTTTTTCTCCCACATCTGGTATTGCGTTTTAAATGTCTCTAACGCTATTTGGAAGCCCTGACGGTTTTTTGCTGTGATAATCCTGCTACCGTCGTTGCCGTGGGTTGAAAAATCCTCTGGGAGTGGCATGAGTGGCTTCTCAAGAGGTTCAATAGGGGGTTATCGCTCATGAGGGAATTAAAGGTGTCAAGATCGGTCTTTCCGTTGATATATATTTGAGCCAGTTGGTCCAGTTTTTCGGTGCCTGTGAGAATTGAAAAGCTCCATCGGATTTCTGTTGTTCGGTTGTCATCGCGATAGCTTTAAATTGGTGCAGCTGCTAACGTTGTTGTTTTTCTAGTTGCTGTTTTTTTTCAATCGCGGCAGCCGGGCTGAAAGAAAAAAAAACAAGACTAATGTTTTAGATTTGTTCAGTTTATACCTTAATTCTCTAATTTATATAATGATTGCCCTTGAGGGAGACATAGCTTAGTAAGACAGATTTTTCTCGTCGTAATTATAAAAAACATTTCTAGACTGCGCTTTAATCTTTATACTCCCTTTGCAATATTTGCTTCTGAGTTATTACGAGTGGTGTTAAGAGGCGTGTTATGATTTCTAATGATTGCTATTAATACACTCAGTCAAGATACATTAATGACTTTGCTGGGAACGACGTTTCTCGTAGCATAAACTGAAACAAATTCACTAGTCAGACAACGCTCAGCGGATCACAGCCTGCTTGCGTAGGACATGCTAGCTTCTCTGGATTCTCTTTGAGCATCTTGTGAAAGTCATGCAAAATGGTGAAAGCGGGTCTTCATCGGCTCGGCTCGTACCGAGAACCAAGTTCCAGACGCGCCATAAGATGCCAAGTGTTCGTATTCCTCTGTGATCACCCGATCCAGGGCGAAGACAGCAGAACCAGCGACCATCATGATCACACGATCCAGGGCGAAGACGGCAGAACCAGTTGCCTCGCCAAAGCGTCCGCGCGCCCATTACAAACGCCTGACCATCTTGTCGTCGCCTTCTTTCCCACCAAAATTACCGTCAAAATCGCGACCAAAATCACCAAAGAAACCAACATTGAAACCACCATCACAACCAACTTCCGCATCCGCGTCACTTTGTGCACCGACGTCCAACTCCGAGTCTGTTGCAACAACATCGTTGCGCGCATTGATGCTGCGACATGCCAGAACACGCCTCTACGTTCACCCTCTCCTGTGGACTGCCGTCCACTTGGACGTTCTTGACATCCATTTTGTCCACAAGACATCGCCTGCTGAATATCCACACCTCCGTCGTCGCCGCCTCCGTGGAAGAAAAGACGTGCCTTATTCCAAAGACCTCTTATGCGCCGCCAAATGGATGGGAGTGGGAAGTGCTGATTCCCAGAGGAATAGATTTGGAAAGGTAGCCAAGCATTTTGGACTCTCCCAGGTGGCCGACGGGTTAGTGGCCATTCCATGTAATACACGCCCTCACTTCAAGGAGCTGCTGATCACGTTCTGCTTCAATAGCTGCCCCAGCCTTCAAGTGCTTTACAATGGGCGAGAGGTCGCGCGCGTCCGGCCATGCTCCATCTTCATGGCACACTCGGGAAGATACCTTGCGTATATTAACTTCGAAATCATCGCGACACGCAGGGACGAACACATATGGAGACAATACACGGACAAGGGTCCATTTACCAATGCACCTCTGCATACGGTTTTGAGTATCAAACATAAGCGTGTCAAGCCGGCGGCTGAAGAGGAAGATCCTTTCATTGTGGGCGTATTGATTGCCATGGCACAGAAGCAGCGACAACAAAGTGACTGCGGTACCAGCCACGGCAATGGTCAGGGGGAGATGGTGTGCGCCGTTGGGTTCCCCGTTGTTCGGGCACGTGTGGCTTATTTCTACGAGGCGTATATCCCGTCTGGATTCTTGGACAGATTCGAGAAGCCTTCTAAACCTATCAAGTGTGGAGGTTTCACAGTTTCTTACGTGGAAGTAAAATTCTTCGACCCACAAGCAGCGATCGATGCTTTTAGACAGGTGTTTACGTCGAATGGTCTGGTCGACGGCGACTCTGCATGTTGATTCATTGTTTTTGCTCCCTGTATGTTAGGCATGGCAAAGCTAGAGCGGCCATACGTTAATGAGAACTAGCCGTGGGGCTGTTGGCAGACCTTTCCAGCGACATAATTCTGCAGCGAAAGTTGCGCCAATCATCACAGCGACGGCTACGGCGAATATGTCGATGAACCGTATCAAGAAGACACACAGCAAGGATCAGCAATGATTTGTCGAGGACAGAGATGCAGTGACTACCGGTGGCATGTTAATTTTTTTTTGGCCTTGAGACACATGCTTGCACATTAGCGCGATGGTCTAGAGTGTGCACAGCTTTTCAGCTACATTTCAGAAGTCAGCAGCTACAACAGAGATGTTCGCGGGTTTGGATGATGAGCATGCTGCTTCCTCTTCTTCGGTCAAGTAAGACGGTGTAGCCGAGAGCGGCGCGTGACCCAGGATGCTCTTGTCAAAGTTTCCACGCCCGTGTACTTCTTGGCCGCCTGTCTGGTGGCTTGTGCTTGCTTGCCTGCTTGCTTGGCTGCATATGCGTATATGCTCTGCAATGAACGCAAATGACGCCGCGGCCGCAAATTCATCCTGCGTGCGCACCAGCTTCCCAGTATCACCACCATCTTTTCATTGGCGCATCAGCGCAAGAGTTTAGACAGGGGGCCGGAGTGAGGCGCGCCGCGTGGGGCTTTCGGCCGGGGATGCCAAGGACCCACAGCCACCCCTGGCATTGTTCGGTTCGTCCTTTGGCCTTGTTCATCCCGTCAAGAGCAAGCCACGAGGGCGTTCAAGTCCACTTTTTCTCATGCATGTCTTCCTTTAGAGTTCTTTAATTTTTTCCCAATATACCAGGATCTCCCACGCACACCATGGGAATGTCGTTCACGCAGACGGGCGAAGAAACACCGTCTTTGTCGTCGTAACTGCGCGACACCCTACTGAAGTCGACGTCATCGTACCAGAAAGGGACCCTCACCTAACCCAGGCGCGAGACACAATGCCGGAAGTTGAGCCTAAAGAGAGAAAGAATCAAAAAAAAAAAAAGAGAGAGAGATAAGAAAAGGCCATTATCGAGCAACTATTGTTGTTTCTTCTACGCTTCTACTCACGAGAGCAACCGAGTGCACAAAAGCGTGCCTCCCTCTGTGCTACCGTCACTGCCAAAGCATCGCGACTTTTGCGCAGCTTCATTGAGTATGTCGTGCTACAGTGTCCGGTGCGATTGTCTAGATCCGCCCAGAGCGGCAGGGAGAAGTTGCCGGCGCAGAAGCAGCCCGAGAGATGCTCATTGTCACGATATGATCTACAAAACTACAAGGGCTTGCGAGAGAGTCTGCAGCAGATGAAGTAGATGGGGCGGCTGACCCGTATCTTCAGACACGTCAAACTGCGGCAGCAGTGCGTGCAGATGCAGAGGCGAGCAAGATGGGGGGAGGGGGGTGGGGGCCCAATCAAACAAGGATGGCGGTGCGTGATCCGACTCGACAGCCTCACCAACCAAGGCGGGCCCTCCTCCTATTCTGACGGCTGCCTGCAAGTGCCAAGCGTGCTTTTTTGGCAAAACACACGCGATTTCGACCCACCCCCTGCCCGCCGTGTACAGACGCAGGCAGACGCAGGCAGGTGCAGGCACCGACCGAGACGGAAGACGCCAACGCCGCGGGTTCCCCCTCCCTCCACTCCTCAAGCCTCCTCCACCCTCCCTCAGGAGCAAGCAGATCACCCCACATCCCCTTCCTAATCGAGAGACTAAGTCCTCTCGCCTTTAAAAAGCATCTTACGTTCTCACTCCTCTCGCTTTGCCAAAACCATCCCACATCACTGCAACCGATTTGCCAAAAGCATCACACATTTTCACTTTGCAGCTATCTTCATACCACTTGATCAGAGAACCTACGCACCACCAGGGCATTTTCACGGCAACCGATTTGCCAAAACCATCACACGTTTTCACTGCAACCGATTTGCCAAAAGCATCCCACATTTTCACTTTGCAGCTACCTTCAAGCCATTCCACATTGTCACTTTGCAGCTACCTGCATACCACTCGATCAGAGAATCTACGCACCACCAGGGCATTTTCACTGCAACCGATTTGCCAAAACCATCACACGTTTTCACTGCAACCGATTTACCAAAAGCATCACACATTTTCACTTTGCAGCTATCTTCAAACCATCCCACATTGTCACTTTGCAGCTACCTTCCATCCCACATTGTCACTTTGCAGCTACCTGCATACCACTCGATCAGAGAATCTACGCACCACCAGGGCACCGCCACAAGAGCATAGGTACCACGCGAGAGCACTTCAAAGCGCTGTCCGACAGAGCAGTTTTATCTATTCTCTTTGATCTCAACCCAGCAGAGGTGAAAGCCTCGACCAGCCACTGGACCCTGCGGCACATGGTCGCTTATCGGCTACTCGTCGAACTCCCAGCCCAGAATCGCAATCTTCCGCCTCCTCAGCGGAAGCCTCAGATGCTTCGTTTATTGATGCAGAAACAGCCAAAGTATATCGTGGAATGCCTGAGACTATATCAGTCAACCTTACATTAGAGTTTTTACGATATGTCTTGCAATTCTGCCTCATTCAGGAGAATGATGAGAAAGAAATTCGTGACCGTCGCCATTCAACCCGAGGTCAAGCAGCGATTGGGTGGTTCGATGAACCCATCACATTCGAAGATGATGCAGGGATATCATTGCACACAAAAGCAGATAATGGATGGACGATGCACGACCCGTTCATAGCAATCATCGAAGCCAAACGGGCACAAAACATCCACTTCGACCAGCAACGCAATAAGAGGACCCCGTATATGCCTGACGAAACTATGGCCCAGTGTCTAGGGGAAGCTGTGTTGGCTTAGCGAGCTAATCCGCTTCTCTTACGGCGCGGGTGAGCATTCACACTTTTGCTACTTTTAAGATTTATTTACTAATGAGTTTATTTAGTGTGTTTCTCATCGCTGCTAATCACACATTCGTGCAATTCATGCATTCTACGTTCGGCGCGCATTACAACGAATATCTCAAAGCTATTACTAAACCCGTTCAAGCAAAGTTGGCCGACGATAGAAACAAAGATACTTTTGTGCGTGTCAGCAGATCGAGATGGTTTGATTTGACAAAGGGGAAGGACCGAGAGATTGCCATGTGTCATATTTTGATGTTGGTGCAGTGGTATAAGACGAGCCAGTGAAGGGATCGGTATCACGTCTTCCGCGTCACGAGTTGCTTGCTAGCTACTTTTGGCGTTAATTACAACAAATATCTAGATGCCACTACTAGATCCACTCAAGAAACGCTGGCCAACGATAAAGACAAGGAGACTTTTGTGCGCGTGAGTAGATCGAGGTGGTATGATTTGACAAAGGGGAAGGATAGAGGGATTGCCATGTGTCATATTTTAATGTTGGTGCAGTTTTATGACACGAGCCAGTGAAGGAATCGGTATCACGTCTTCCGCGTGACGAGTTGCTTACTACTGCGGGCAAGATGCGATTGGTCGATTACGGTGACGACGGGAGGTGCAATGAAGGAAGCGGGCAAATGCTTGGACGGCGTGCACGCGGTGATGGAGGAGAGCAGAGGTTGCAAGGCGGGTATCCGGATGCTCAACGGATACGCGAGGAAGCCGTTGCAATGCAGCCAGGTGATTTTTATTGCTCAGTGAGGGGGACTTCTACTTTAGCTAGTAGCGTCTGCTAGTCTTGACTATGCTTCTACAGAGGCAGAAAAAAAAACAGCTTTGACATCTTTGGCAATATGTTCCATAGACTTGTAGACATTCACTATACCCTTGTCTTGAATACACTAACAGGAGCCGCGTAGATGTCTATGGAAGGTATAATTGAAATCTTCAAAGGGGGAATGAAGAATTTACTACAGCCAATCCAATCGGATTGACCATTGCGGCCGCGGCGAGGGCTAGCTACGCTCTCGATGCTTTGTGCCATCTCAAAGCCGATCGCATCAATACGAATGGCTGGAAATGGGATCTGACGGCTGGAGAGCCCAGTCGCAGGTGATTACGGTCCCACGGCCTCTCTACGCCAGCATAGCCTTGAGAACCTTGACCTGCTCCAGGACGCGCGCCCGACTGGTGCCACCCTTGACTGATCTCATCTCGACGCTTTTCTCGTAGTCAAACGTGTGCGATACATCCTCCCCAAACCGGCTGTCGATAGCCTGTAGTTGCTCCAGCGAGAGCTCGTTCATCGGGATCCCCAGCTCCTCGCTCTTGGCGACACATCGCCCTGAGATGTGGTGCGTCTCACGAAACGGCACGCCCTTGCGCACGAGATAATCAGCAAGATCAGTGGCCAGCATGAATGGGTCGAGGGCAGCCCTCATCCGCTCTGGCTTGACAGTGAGGGTGCTGAGGATACCGTTTGCGATCTGAAGGCTATCAGAGACAGTCTTGACATGATCCAACATGGGCTCCCAGCTTTCCTGCAAGTCCTTTTGATACGTGCTGGGCAGGCCCTTTTGTGTCATCATGAGGCCAGCCATGTGGCCGAATGCGCGACCGGCCTTGCCCCGCAAGTTTTCCAGGCCATCTGGGTTCTTCTTGTGCGGCATCAGAGAGCTACCAGTAGAATAGGCGTCGGCGATGGTGATGAAGCCGAACTCTGTGGAGCAGTAGAGGATGAGATCCTCGGCCCATCGGGAAATGTGTTGCATGAGCATGCTGCCCCATTGCAGAAACTCGGTGACAAAATCTCGGTCGCCCACAGCGTTCATCGAGTTCCACAAGAGGCCGGCAAAGCCCAGCTCCTCGGCCATCATGTCGCGATCGATGTTGAAGCCGTTGCCGGCGAGGGCGCCACAGCCAAGCGGGCTCCTGTTTACACGCCTCGCCGTCTCGCGCAGCCGCTCGAGATCGCTCGCAAAGTAAAAGCCATATGACAGCAGATGCTGCGACCACAGCACCGGCATGGCACGTTGGAGATGAGTATATCCGGGCATGATGATGCCGCTGCTTACTGAGGTCAGGAACGGTTCACCCCAGATCTTCTGGTGGTGGTGGTGGTGGTGGTTGGAGGATGACGACCAGAGACTTACCACTCGGCCTCGGCGCGGCCGGCAATGACCTCGATAAAGGCAACCAGATGGCTCTCAATCTCCTGGATCTGGTTTCGGAGCCACAGACGCATGTCACAGACCACCTGCTCGTTCCGGCTGCGGCCCGTGTGTAGTTTGCCGGCAATGTCCTTGCCAATGATCTCGCTGAGCCGGCGCTCGTTGGCGGTGTGGATATCTTCGTCGTTGGGCATGATGACAAAGGTATCTGCCTCCCACTCCTTCTGAACCTCTCGGAGACCTCTCTCGATTTCGGCGAACTCGCTGTTGGATATGATGCCAGACTTGGCGTTGGCGCGTGCAAAGGCGATGCTGCCGAGGATGTCTTCCTTGTACAGGAGCTTGTCGTACTCGATACTTGCATTGTATTTGTGCATGAGGGGATCGAGGCCGCCTGTTCATTCTAGGATCAGCATATTGCAATTGAATCTTCATGAGAAAAAAACCAACCAACCTGTGAAGCGTCCACCCCAAAGCATGTTTTCCGCAGGTGTCTTTCCGGATGCCATGATGTGCCAATTGCGCTCCTATCTGCCAGGTTCAGTTCATTAACTTCAGAAGAAATCTAATCGGCGAAAAAAAGCGTGGAGCTCCGTGTGTGTGGGCGGGTCACGTGGGGGCCATGAGGCCCATCCGACATCCCGGTCGCCGATGAACCACTTGCGGACCCGAACGCCGTGAAATGCCAAGCCGCCAAAACCCGTCACCGCATAATCTGCCGTGGGGGGGAAATGGTTTGCTCATCTTGTGTATGTCGCTACGCCGTTGCCAAGCCGGGCAGCCATGGCTTTTCTTCGTGACTCCCACTACGGCACTACTTGTTGCGCCTCCTTTCTTATCTTCGTCCCTTGGATACCATGGCGGCCATCTCGGTTCGCGAGAAAAGCCACCCGTTGTCATCCTTGTCACTGGTACACATCCGGAAGAGGGCACCGGAGCCAGAAGCGGCGACGGCACTTTGTGCGAAGGAGTGAGGCGGCCATGTACGTGGTTCAAGATGGGACAAGCCAAGTTCTTCGGTACATTATGAAACGTTCCATTATTCATGCCGCTCTTCCGTGTGTGGCAAGGTGACCTGCCACGTTCACCCCTAGTACGACCACGGTCCCCAGCCCGTTGGGTGCGCAGCAAGGGTGCGTTCGCAGTCGGCTGCAGAGGACTCGGTCTGCGTATCATCGAGAAGGTGCTTACCGGCATGCTGGGATGGGTGAGGAGTTTGCCGACAAGGACAACGACACATTCATGAATGCTGATGTGTAAAGCCTCACAAGAAGCTCACGCAGCGGTCCAGCCCTCATCTCCCAGTCCAAAAAAAAGAAGAAAAAAAAGAAGAAAAAGAACACCCACGGAACAAGACGGAACTCCCGTATGCTCCCCGCGCAGCTCGTGTCAGCCGACGGACGGATCAGGTTTTCAGGCGTTACTCGCCTGCTGTCCTCCCTTTGCAAGCCGATCGCATGTGACTTTTTCAATGTGTACTCTCGCCGAGAGTTTGAGCGGCACGGCAAAATTGTCTCTATGGGAAGAAGAGCATGCTCGCCCACCGCGAACAAGGGTTGATTCCACATGTCATCCACCAGCGTACATCTCCCGACGCATTCTGCATCAAGGACAGGACCAACACACGACTTCAACGACATGCCAATCGCAGGCATAACCATGATGGTGCAAAATAGCCACCGGTTTTTTTTTTTGGGCAATCTCCAAGCCAAATCCCCCCTTCCCCCTTGTGAACGGCTTGGATGAAGCGGGAAGAAGAAGAGTAGGTTGCCCTTTAAAGGGCAAGCCCGAGTCGGTATCCATAGGCCTGTTCACACGCTCTGTGTTTCAATGTATCCTGGCCGTTTGTGTAGGTTCTGTTTGGACGGGACGGTGAGAAAATGAAGCCACTCAGATAGCAACGGTTTGCCGCGCCCGGATCTCCACCGACTTCAACAGTCGGGCCATGAGACACGATGTGCTCGGTTGGCCAACGGCACAGCAGACTCTCGGCCTCCCCGTGCTGTGGCAATGGAGCAGCATCCCTCGTGAAAGATAGGGCAACTGCTAGGCCAATGTTGGCACGCGTTGCTCATCTGCGGCAATACGCCATAGTCACTCGTCATCTCGGTGCTTCTGGCTGAGATCGGCCGCCGGCCTCGAGTGGTGCCATCAGGTAGCAGCAGCAGTGCGTCTTTCCAGCAGTGTCTCCCGTACTCTTGCGGAGTTTGTGGACACACACACAGCGCGCAGCACCTCGTAGACGGTGTGTCAGATGAGGTTGGGAGCGGCAGCTACGAGGCCCATGCTGCACGGTGTAAATGAATGAATTACTCGGGCTGACGGCTTTTGACTGTGAGACTGGACATGACGCCCCTTGCAAAAGGGTGGGGAGAGGAATCGGTTGAAGCCACTATGTATCTATGTGTGTAGTGCATATATGTGCGTGTGATGCTTCTTGAACGTCTCATTACTTCCGCGAACTCGTCTTCCGATTTCTGAGCTCTCGCATCTACAATAACCCGGACGCAAGTCATGGCCGCCCTCTCCCCCACAAACGGTCTGTGCAGGTAGCCACGCGGTAATCACCCCTGCTTCGACCGTCGCAGCGAAGGAAAGGGCGCTGCGAAGTTCATGACAGTGCACGATGACGCCGAGCAGTGACGGTCCGCGTGCCCCCCCCCCTGTGACGCGATGGACGCATGAGTGCCCGTCCACACATGCCACTCAGCCATGCAAGCCCACAAACGACAGACCCTTTTTGGATCATAAAGTAAGCAAGCACCAAATTGCCTCCGGCGGCCCTACCGGGGGTCGCCTGCGGCGGGCTGTCCTCGCTGCGCTCGCATAATTGCCCTCACCCACCACTTAGCCTGAGATGTTTGTTTGCAGTTCAGCTGCGCTGGTGAGTGCCTCCGGCGGCCCTACCGGGGGTCGCCTGCCGCGGGCCGACCTCGCTGCGCTCGAATCCCTTATCGCTTTGTTATAATAAGGTAGTCTAGATTATGTTTGCTATGAGAATCCTTGTGTGTGCCTCCGGCGGGCTGTTCTCGCTGCGCTCGCATAATTGGCCTCACCCACCACTTAGCCCGAGATGTTTGTTCGTAGTTTAGCTGCGCTGTTGAGTGCCTCCGGCGGCCCTACCGGGAGTCGCCTGCGGCGGGCTGGCCTCGCTGCGCTCAAACCCGGTCCTGCGCGCACGTCACGCACAATCTAGCACCAGACTCATGATTGAGCGTGAGCCAGGTCTATAACGCTTCGAGCGCAGCGAGGCCAGCCCGCCGCAGGCGACCCCCGGTAGGGCCGCCGGAGGCACACCCACGTCCCGCTGTCATCGGTGAGTGGGTGGGTTACATGCCATGCCCCCCCCTCTGGCCGAGTGCCACCGAGCGGCATGAGGTGCAGGTGCGTGTGTGTGTGAATGTGACGGTGGCCAGCTTCTACCAGACACTCGGGACCAGAGGGTTACATGCAGGCCGCCACGTGTGACGGACGGGGATGCGACGCGCGAGCCCTTGTTACCCGCGTCAGTGAGGACGGCCCAAATGCCCGTGCCTGCCTGCTCCCTGCTCCCTGCTCCCTCCCACACCATTCAACGGATAAGCATGCGGGCGGGCCATCTTTCATCTTCCCTCCTCCACCGGCCTGCACCGCGAACGCCTGCCTCAGCTCCGACGGCCGAAGCCCCTCGTGCTGGAAGCCAATGTTGACGTCGGTCCTGCTCCTGCCGGCCTTGCTCCCGATGTCGGCATTTTTGCAGACGACTATCTCCCGCCAACCCAGGGCCCGTCGCCGTTAAAGACATGGATTGCCGCCGGAGGGAGGGGCGGACGAACGGTGCAGCGAATAGATAGGACCTTCTATCGCCGCAGGCCGTTCTCGGTATCCACTTGGGGAGACCCAACCTTTTCTCAGCTTGGGGAAACCCGACTTTGACTGTCATTCAGCCTGGAGGGGAAACCCAATTTCTGACTCGCTCCCTTTGGCTTCGAGCCGTCTTCCTTCGGGTCCATGAATTGCATGATGGTCGCCTCTTAGGGGAGCAAGTTCGAATTTCACGTGCAATCCTGGCCTATCTACTCGCGTGTTGTTACAAGAGCTATCTATGGAGGCTGCAGCCCGCGAAACTCCGACCTTTTTTAATTAGGCACTGGAGTCGTGCAGTGCTGGTGATGGTGCTCCGTCGAGCCTCGGCGTCGCGCGCCCGACAAGGGTGGACCTTCCCGTTGCGGGCCAAGATTGAGTAGATAGATGTTTAGTAAGATATTGATGCCCGGCCGCGCGGAGGACGATTCCGTCAATCGACCTGAGGCGTGGACATGGAGGGTATCTTGACTTGCTTGCACCTCGGGCGCTACTCTAGCATGCATGGCTCGCGGCCTGGCTGCGGTCATCGCCGCTTTGGCCAAAACGGCCGACGTCTCGGGTGACTTCATCTCTGGCATCCCGTCAAGCGCTCGAGTAAAGTTCAGACATCAACAGCGATATGCACAAGCCACCCTATTTACATGTCATCGCCATCCGGTGTCCATCGTACGCATCCTTGGCAGACGAGATTTGATTGACCGTGTGATTCTTCTCAATCTACCACCCTGGCCTGTCCAGTGACACACGCCCGTGGCGGACGGCGAATGTCGTAGTCCGCCTCATCCTCGTCGTCTTCCTTGTCGTCCATTGTGCGAGATTCGTCATCACGAGCTGCTTCGCCACGGGGAAAGAAAATCATTTCCATCCGTCGTTTCCACCCCCGACTCTTCGGCTCACCCCGAAGCCATCAACCCCCTCTGTACCTGGATGCACCTCGAAAAGTCGACCTTGCTGCCCTCCTGGGGCATGTGCTCTCCGCTGGCGATGCACAGGATACGCATCTTGGCGTCGTACCGCAGCCCCGTCAACAGCTTTGGCGTGATGAGAAAGTACTGGCTCGTGTGCTCGCGGCACGCAATCTCCACCATCCGCTCGTGCACCATCCGCTCATTGCGCGGGTCCATGCCCTGGTTGATCTCGTCCACGACCCGGAACGGCGACTGCGCGAGCGACTGGAGAGCCATCAGGTAGAAAATGGTCGATACGGCCCGCTCACCACCAGACTGCCGATGCGCCGTGAGCTGCTGGAGCGTCTCGTGTTCCCTGTCGCGCGGAAGAGTCAGCTCTGCCTCGTCTTTCAAATGTCATCGATTCAACAGGTGAGAGGGGGGACCGCGAAATACCGGAACTTGACCATAACGTCCAACGCCCATTGGGAAAAGTCTTCGTCCTTGTGCACGCGCACCTCGCCCACGCAGCTGATTTGCTCAAAGTTGTGCGCAAAAGCCTCGCTAATCTCCAACACGAGCTCGTCCAGCCGCGGTTCCCACCGGCTCATCACCTCGCCCAGTTGCGCCTCCAGAGCCGCGAGCTTCTCCTGCGCCCCGTCCATCTTGCGCTTGATTCGCGTGATTTCTTCGGCCCGCCGCTCAAACTCGCGCATCACGTTAGGATTCGCTGCGTGGATGAGCTCCAGCTTGGCCTCCTCGGCCGAAATCTCCATTTCCAAATCTTCCGCCGGTCTGCCGTCCGCGAGCCGCGTCAGAAGCTCCTGCTTCTCGGGCTGCCGCGCGAGGAGCTCCCGGGCCTCTTGGCCCAGTTGCTGGCCATGGTTTCGGCAACGTTGCAGCTCGCCGGTGGCTTCGCGAACCCGCTCTTTCTGCTCCTCCAGCTCGGCCATCACATATTTATTGCGCTCCTTGAGGCCCTCCACATCCGACTGCGCTTCGATCAACCGGATCTTGGCATCTACCAGACTCAGGTGCGCCTCGCGGATCTGATCCGTGAGCCTTTTGTGTCGGGTGATGAGCCGAGCCCGCCGAAGGACAGCTTTATCCCAGTCATACTCGAGATTCTGCAGGTTCCTTCTGGCGTCTCTGATCGCTTGCTCGTGCGCTGCCTTCTGACGCTCCTCCGACTCAATCTTCTCCGGCAGCGACTGCCATTTCTGATAGTCTCGCTGCAGTGCGCTCTTCTCGCTTCGTAGCTTCTCGATTGTGTTCTGGATTTCCACTTTCCGCCCCTCAATGTCATCCTGCTTCTCTTGCAGCGACCTGTGCTCCTCTTTCAACGCATGCCTTTGCTCCGTGGCCGCCTGTGTCCTTCGCTTGAGATCCTCCCTCTCCTGGTCACCGACGGGCTGCGACGTCCAAAAATTGCCGATTTGTATGTTCTTCGTGACTGTCGTCATGGCTTTGGGGCCGTATTCCCGTCGTCGGCGAATCGTGAATGCCTGCCTTCCTGCGGCCCACTGATTTACTTTGCCACTGCTGATGAGCCTGTCGTAAGCCTCATCGCCGTGCTCCTTGAGCGCCACCCCGGACTGGTGAAGCCGCTTCTCAGCACACAGCATTGCCAGAACGGCATCCGGCCCCGTCAAAAAGTTCAAGGCAAACCCGTCCAGGCCCAATGCGGCAGCTTCATCCGCGCCAACCGGCGGCTGAAAGGCCGACAGCGGAATGGCGCAGGTTCGTACGACGACTGATAAACTCATGACTCTGTACAGTTGGTTTGTGAGTTTCTTGTAGTCGTTCTTGCTTTGCGCAGTGAAGCACAGAAAGTCATCCTTCTGTAGAAGTGCTTGGATCAGGTCCGAGTACCGTTCGTCCTTGACGGAGCAACTGATCATGGGCGGGCCCAGAACCTCCCTCTCGAACTCGCCTTGATTGCCTTGTATCCATTCCCAAGCAGCTGCCACCTCCGGAAAGTGTTTGCGCATAAAGCTTTCTTGTTGACCTTGCTGCGTGTCCAGGTCTTGCATTTCCTTGACCATCTGTTTCTCTTCCGCCTGGATGCGTGTAGCTCTGTCTCTGAGGCCGTTCATGTCTACCGACAGTAGACGTTGTTCGCCCACAAGGTCCCTGAGTTTGTGCTCCTCAGCGCGCTATAGCGAGCATTCTAGATTAGCGGCGTTTTTCCCTTGAGAGCAGAATTCGCCCGAGGAGCCGGGACAAATCAGGCATTCTCGTCATCTCCACTTACAATCTTCGCATTCCACTCTGCAGCATTGAACTCGCTCGGTCGGTTCTTCATGTCGGCTTGGAAGGCGGTGATTTTTGACTTGCTGTTGGCGAGGTCTTTTCGCTTCTCTGTGAATCCTTTCTGTTCCGCGTCGCGCTTGTCGTTTAGCTCCTTGACCTCTTCCGTGGCGGCGCTGATCTCTACGGCGAGCCTTTGCGTCGCTTGCTCAGTGCTGTGGACTGCTTTCTCCATCACCGGTACGACCCCCTCAACCTGCGCGGCGTAGTCCTGCTTCTCGTTCACTGCCTCCAACGACGGTCCTCTCTCGGATTCAAGACGCCTCAGGGCTTGCTCGGCTTCCTTTTTGCGCTGTCTGGCCTCTTGATGGCTGGCCCGTGCCTCCTGGTATCTGGCCAGAACCAGTGCCGATCGGAGATCTTCGGCTTTCTCCTGGATCTCTTGTCGTTCGCGAATTCTGTCCACATCTGCCTGCAGTCCCTGCTGCCTCTTTTCGAGATTTTGTAGAGTTTCGCCATCCGTGGCCGCAGCGTCGACGAGCTCTCGTTTCTCCTTGTGCATGCCTTGCAGCTGTCGCTGCCACTCCAGCATCTCCTCTGGGGCTGCGGCGCGCAGCGTCTCGTGCAGCAAGTCGACGGGCGTACAAGCCGCGAACTCAACCACTCGATCCTGGGGCAAAAACTGGCAAAGGTTGTCGACTTGTATTCTCAGAGATCGCATCAGGTCCTGTATCCTCTTCTGGCTCGTCTCCTTGCCATTCAGCCACCATTTCTGGGTATTTTGTTCGCGACGAATCTGAACCTTGATGACGTAGTTGTTTCGATCCTCGGGTTTTTTGAAAAGCTCGATTTCAATCATCGCATGGTCCTTGCCGTGCTTGACAAACTCCTTGACGTGCCCAGCTCGCCCCAGATGCTTCGGACTGTATCCGAGGCCCAGGCATATGGCACAGACAAGCGAACTCTTGCCGGTTCCGTTGGGACCAATTACCATGTTCAGATGGGGGCCGGGAAAGAACTCTGCCTCTTCGTATGTGACGAAGTTTTGCACCGAAACGCGCACGATGGCCCCCGGTTGAAAGTCCTGCATCGAATCACCGGCGCCGGAACTGGCGTTTCTGTGCCGTCTCGTTGTTGTATGGGAAGAGAGACCGACGTCACCGTCGCTTTCGGATTCCGAGTCGAGCCGTCTTCTTTTCGATGCGTCGGACGCGACAGGTGAGATGACACCGTTGCGCACATCGTCGCCATCACCACCACCTCCATCATTATCCTCCTCCTCCATCTCCGCCCGTCGTCGACGGCGCGACGCTGCAAGGCGTGGCATGTTGCCTCAGCTCGCTTTCCTGAGATCACAGGTCTGATGTGAGACTGTCTACCTGGGGTTGGTCGTGCCGGGAGTAGAGGGCAGCGGGCGTCGTGCTCTTGATAAGCAATCAAGTCACGTCACTTTTTTGGGCGGGGCGACGCGCTGTAACGCGCCCTTCCAGTTCACACCAGTCTTCAGACGACCTCGACGCGCTAAGCGCGCCTGGCTCAACCGTACTTAAGTACTTTAGTATAGTACCTTGCATACTTCGTCGTGTGCGATTCGTGGAGCTTCCCCTCCAACCTTGCCGGGCAATGCGCATTCGCAATCCCTTCGTACTATCTGTCAGTCAATAAGCCTCCCCGCTGAATACAAATGCCTGATCGCCAAAAAAAATCGCTTATGCGACAAAATGTATCGCGCAGGCAAATTCCCACGATGGTAACGGCACGTTATACTTGCGTTATCTGGGAATCGAACCCAGGGCTCCCCGACGCTGCACGGATGGCAACGGAGAATTTTACCACTAAACCAATAACGCTTATTAGAGATGACACCTTTCGTTGGAGGTCATACTCTTATGCAAAAATATAACCTACTGCAAGACCTAGTTCCGAGTGAGAATACTGCATCTCACGTATCTGAATGGATACAAGCAACCCAAAATAATTAATCGTAGCATTTTATGAAGTCACGCCTTGGCTCAAAACAATACCAATTGGCTATTAAATGTTAGGCAATGGGAGTAAAACCATTGCATGGTATGGCATTGTAACGGCCTAGCTCAATGGATCCGCTACTGTGAGTGCCACAAAAGACCGTACCAGGAGTTTACCCTGGAACCCAAAAAGGTACTAGGAATGTATTGGACAAGTCACTCGTAGACTTGTTCAATAGCACTACATAAAGTAAGCTGCTTCGCGGTGCGCACGCCTACCCACACAAGGTCATGGGCAAAGCCTAAGACCAAACGGACTGACCGTCTAATCGTTTTGTACATCTTTCGCCATTTGGACCCTTCGCTATCAAGCTTAATTCCATTTTTCTTCCTCAAACGGCTTCAATCTTGCAGCTGATTGTCTGCAACTTTCCTACGAACCTCCTTTTATATTTCCGTTGACACTCTGAAGCGTTAGCCAATTTCTTCTCAACCACTTTTCTATTGAACCACTATTTTCCTCCCGCATTTCATTAGGTCTTCTTTTGCTTCCAAGCCACTGTTGTCTTCAAATCTTCCAGCCCTCCATCCACATTTTTCCCCTTTATAACCTCTGTGTCCATTCTACTTTCTGCGAGAGACACCTCACGCCTTGAGAATCTTGACCAGCTCAGCAACAATGGCATCTCCTGCTTCTGCGGTGCCTGTGCTACCGCCCATATCCTTGGTTCTCAGCCCGGCGTTGATAGCGGCGCGGACCGCGTCCTTAACGATTTTTACTTCGTGGGCAAGGTTCAGAGAGTACCGGAACACCATGGCCACGGAAAGGATGGTACCAATGGGATTCTAAAAATTAAGTCAGTCCTGCACGCACAGCGAATAAAAAAGAACCGCCCGAGCAATAGGGTCTTAACGCACAACGATCCCTTTTCCTAAGATATCCGGAGCGCTACCTGCCATCTGCGTCAACAACTAATTTCCACACGAAGGCTCGAATGGAGGATAGAAGTCTCACCATGAATGGGCTCATATATGGAACGCACTGCGGAGCTCGGAATCCCGCAGAGACTCGCGCTCGGGAGAAGTCCAATGCTTCCGGCTATGGCGCTCGCCTCGTCGCTGAGTATATCCCCTGAGAAGTCGTTAGCTCAGCCGCCTTTGAGGAGGATGAGGGGCCTCACTCGCCTGCCAAATTGGGCGCTATTATGACACCATTGAGCTGCGTCGGGTTCTTAAACATGATCATGGCCGCGCTGTCAATAAGCTGATGCTCGACCTTCAGATCGGGGAACTCGTTTTCATAGACCTCCGTAACCACACGACGCCAGAGTCTTCTTGTCGCCAGCACGTTCGCCTTATCCAGCGAAATGACCCGCGAGTCTCCCCTGTTCCTAGCTAGGTAGCCGCCAAGCCGCGCGATACGTTCAATTTCTGGTTTCGTGTGAATAGTGGTATCGAACGCATTATGTTGAATTTGCCAGCGGTCGGGCTCAGCTTCTCGACCGTTTTGATGACCTGAATCTTGCGTCAGACTTGTAAAACCGCATGAAGAAATCACCAAAGTCGTACCTTGATTGCCTCAGCAATAACCTGTCAAATAACCGAGCTCAGCCTCTTTCCGTCCACAGTCACCGGCGGGAAAGCTAAGGGCTTATTAGTTTCCTCTGGGCCGCAGTGGTCGCCCGCAAAAACAACGATGTCGTGTTCCGTCATGATTGTTGTACTTGTCCGATGGACTTCGCCCAAGGAATGGTCGATCCTGTGCGACAAAGACGAAAATGAGTCGAAGTCGAGTTATATTTTGGCAGTAAATATGGCGGGGCGAAGTCGGGGACATTTGCTCCCCCAAAACGGCGTTTTTTGGCTGGCAACGCAACTCGCCCCCGCCCCAGCCGAATTGGAGGACAGCCCCCCCTCAACCCCACTCCATGGACAGACGACTCGCCTCGTTCACGCGTTCACCGTTCACCCCCGGATGGTCCCCCGAATGAGCATCATAGACTTGTGTTACAACTCGGCCGTTTGCGATAATCGCGCGGAAACAACCCCGCCTGATGGCCGGACCGGACCTAAGCAGCCATGTACTCATGTCGTACGATGATCGGATTAGCGATTGCCAGTGGCAGTGCGACGCCCTGCCGTACAATTTCGAGCGACGCAAACCTTTACTTGCGGTACGAGCCACGGTTCGCCGACAACCAAAGTACACGGAATCGGGAACACGTGATACTCACGTGTTGGGTAACGAGATGCATTGGCTGGCAATTGGCTGCCGACGGAGAGAATGTTTGACAGGCAGGGCACTCCAACACCGCGTCTACGGTCTCGTGCATCACAAAACTGCGAACAGCTTCTCGGAGCTGGTCCCGTTTATTGCACTATCCCAAGCCTCCAATCTCATCCATTTCAAAAGAGTGCGGCGTACATTTGACTCTACCTCGATTGCATTGCATATCACAAGTGGCTGACGAGCTGTGATGTCATGTGTTCTTTCCACGATGCACTTCATAGGGTAATCAATGTGCTCCCACTAGGTAATGTTCGATCACTGCACGTCTTCCGGTCGCCGAGGTCGTACTCGATACGGGAGTAGGAGACTGCGCAATCCTAGCATGACCCATGGGAGAACTTTGCTCGACTGTTCTGCATCTTGAATCAGTACTTGAGGGCTGATATTTTTTTTTTCTTCGCTGGGTCATCGAGGGGGAGCTGCCGAGCGCACTGAGCGGTTCTCCTCGGAATGGCCTCTACATTACTGCAAATGGGGTCTTCATCTGGTGTCCGCAAAGACAGGTCAGGGGCCTTCCTACGGAGCCCTGAGGCAAAGAAGTCACTCAGTGTTAATTTTCTAAGAGGAACTGGGCGGGATGCATCTGTTCCGTGAATGTGGTGTCGCCGTATGAAGGACCAAACCGTTGCGGAAGCCGGCCGAGCAGCTGTGGGATGCCGAATGCAACGCGGTTGGCATCTTGTCGCACTCACTGTACTGGGTTAACACCACCACTCTCTTTAAGAGGCCACGGCTGCGCCGTTTTTTGACGTGACACATCTCGGGGTCCTCTTCCTAGACTCGTGTTAGGCGGCGCCTGCCACGGGCGGCGCGCGCCTTGTAGTGGGTTGTGAGGTTATGGCGCAAGCACTGAAGGCTTGCACTGGTGAACCCTTGGACTCCTTGGTGCAGCTAGCACAGCTTCTAGCCGTAACAACTCGTCGTACAGCGGGGCGCGGCTGCTCATTGATTCTCAAATGCCACCCGGGGGGGTGTCTTTTCCACGCTTTTCCCCCCTGACCAGAGCCTCCAGATAATGACGCAACATTGAGGGTGGCACCGGAAAGCAGGGGCAGGAAACCGGGCTGAGCTGGAGCTCTCCACCGTGGCAGGCCGGCCGCCTTGTGGATTATCGAGGACACCCTCAATGGGACTGACTGTTGCATCACCAAGACTTGGCTTTAGGGTGCATCACAAAAGTCTCAAATGAGCAGCCGGATCGGAGAGCTAAGCAACGCCAAATAGTGTCTGTCTGGTGCGATCTGTCTTGTCGGGTTTCCTAACCGCTTGCGAATGAACTTGGAACCAGAAACCAGCCATAGCAATAAATGTAAAAAAGATTGCTTGCTCTACGGTCTTTCTTGAGCTACGTCTTCGGATGTGTGATTCTTGGGATTCCATGAATATCGAGTGTTGCTTGACCTCGTAATGGGTGAGCGCGCGCACGAATTATCTTCGTCAATATGCGAAGTTTCTAAATGTGGTGATTCACATGAGGATGGCGAATCTGGGCTAGGTGAAGTTTCCTCGAAGAGTATTTCGGAACGCAGGTGGATTTGCGCGTTGACTATGCCGCTCGGTCGGAGCCCTCGAGGAGCTGTCTGATATGTTCGAGGCGTTATTTGGGTTGCTAGGGACTTCATCAACTGAACTAGAGTGATAACTCGCTCCAGCTAAAGAGACCCAGAAGGAGCCTCCTGGTGTACTGAGAAGGTTGCGCTCGCTACCATGGAGCTCTTCTTTTGGAATTTCCCTAATTGGGTCGCTAACCCTAACCCTATCTAGGGCTTGTGATTCGCTTCTCTTATAATGTGCACAGAATGATTGATGATGATCTTCTAATGGCTCCAGGGTCACTTTGGCTGTAGCAGCAGCAGGATTCAATGCCACGGGCGACGAGCGCTTGATAGGAATTGGCCGTCTGGGACCGCCCGCCTCAAGCCAAATGGATGCGAAGGGGAAGAGTTGCAGCGTGTGCGAGATGCGGTGTACGCAAAATGATGGTGGCTTTGCATCTTTTGTCTCGGGTTGGATTTCGGAAGCAGGGTCACATCGCGTTTTGCCTGGCCGTGTTGAGCCAATCAAGATCGAGTAATCAATTCTCAAAGCCGCTGCACAATGTCCCAAGCCGATTGGTGTGAGGTATGCAGAAAGTGTCAGTTGACACCCTCCCCACCGCCCCACCTCCCAACACCGAGGCAGGTTGGCACGTTATGATTCAGGGGAGGAACATGCAGAGAAGGAGGGAAACCACCCGAATACCAAATAGCGCTAATAAGAATCGAACTTATCCAGGTAGATGAACCTTCCCTCCTGGGCCACATGCCTTCATCTGCGCATGGTCCGAGACGAGATTAAAAATTGTAAAAATGTTTAGAAGCGGGATGAACGAGTATAAGAAAGACACCCTTCCCTCACTTTACCGTCTGCGCTAGAGTAGCACATACTCCAACGTTTCATCTCAGACTACCATCATTCATTCTCACAAGCTGACCGACGAGTCATTCCTCCTTTCCAGAGTCCTTTCCGCTGCCGAACCCGCCACACGCATGGACATGGCACCCGAAACAGTCATCGCCATCGTCGGCATGGCATTCAACATTCCGCCTGTCGTGCTCGTCATGTGGAAGTTGTGGGAGAGATGGGTTCAAAGGCAGTAGGTGCAAAACACGTCCCCCCCTCCGCCCCAGTATCACAGATCAATATGTATGAACACACAAAAAAAAACCGTTGCTGACACATTTAGTACAGTGGAGCACTTTGACGATCGGGGACGAGCCGAGCCGTAGTCGACGAACAAGACGATCCACAATTTTGCGTTTCAGCCCACCTTCGCGGGTTAAGCGCAAAGTTCTGGGTAGTATAGTTCACACGAATGCATATCGACAAGGTTACTCAGAACTACATCAGACGACGTGGGCGCGCACGACAGGTGGTTGCTTTCATGCTGGTCAATTACGCGCGTCCGAGATTGGACGGCGTTGTATGATACTATTCAGGACTTGGCAAGAAGCCTAGATCCGATTCTTGTATGTCAGAGTATTCATGTTAATGCGAGGCGGGCCATCTTATTTCACGAGTGGCATGGCCGCTGTGAATATATCCATCTGTATTCCCGCGCTCACGCCGAGCTATGGAGACGGGTAGAATGCATCTGCCCCTCATTTCGCCCAGCTTCGTGGACAATGAACGAGTCTCCGGAGATAGTTTTCCAACGATGCCCGCGTGGCCTGATTGCCGAAGCTCCCGTCAAGATGTCTAGGCAATGATGTTTCGTGCCCTTCTGTGCATCAGCCCTATTCTCAACTGCACTCCTTGGCACCTTGGCGCCACAAAGGGACCTGGAGCGGAGACGAAGGGAAGGGGGAGGGCAGATGAGAAAAAAAGGGGAGAGACTGAGAAAGAAGATGAAAGGGAAATGGGGAAGAAGAGACATCGACACGTGTGCAAGACCAGACCTTTCTCTTTGCGACCAACTCCGCTATACAATGCAAGGTTCCGCCTCACTCACTCGACTCATCCTCACGCCCCCAATACCACCGGGCCTCAGATACCTAAAATGGTCGCTGGACTCACGTCTGGCCCAATCAGACAGACGATCACTCCCGCATAAACGTGCATGCGAGGGAACGGTACTGCAGCTACGAATCCAGATGCACCCATATCGGAAATAACAGCGAGAGATGATGCGTCGAGGGCATGCGCATCGAACTCTAGTCAGCACCTAGCAGGGAACACGCGCGTTGAGGTCACAGATCATAGGAGCAGATCGCCGGACTCTTTATCAGTTTCTCTGGTGTAATCTTCCCAAACAGAACACCTGGTATACCAGTTTGCAGTGGCTTCCCAGAGATGACCGCAAGATTGGGCATCCTGCCGGAGATTCTCATCATGCTTGCCCCCTTGGACGACGACGGCGTCGTGGCTCTCTGCAGCATTGTAACTTGCTGGACGACAGACTTCCCCTCGCCCTCCAGACAAAACGTTGTGTGTATTGCTCCTCTGCAACGGGTCGCTTGTTGATCTTTTGGGCCGTTCTGGCGACCGGTGCTTCTCGAAGCTCTACCGCAGAACATCAACGTTTCAGATAAGCTGCAGCATCCACCCGAAAAAAGCAAAGAGAGCGCCTCCGAACCAATCGCAAACCTCACCCTCTTTCACTCGCCTCACAAGGCAATATTGTAGCTGTTTGTCGCACAGAGAGCGCAGAGCCTGCTGTCTTTGGCTTTTCGGCTGAGCCGCCTGGCGGGACAGTGTTGCCATCAGATGAGTATAAAATAGATCCCAATTGCTGTACTGTCCTCTCTCGTTCTCCTCATCCCTCATCAGGCAGAAAGAAGAGAACATCGTCAAAGTTGATTGGCATTCTTTGCCTGTTGCACTCTTTTCCTCTCATCCTTTTACTAGACAGATGAATTTGACGCCCGAGTTCATCATTACAGCCATCAGCCTGATGTGCAACGTTCCGCCGGTTGTCCTAGCATTGTGGCATCTATGGCGGATATGGACCGTCAGATATCGCCAGACTGCTTCTGAGGTATCGCCCCGTGCTTTGAGCTTTACGTTGAACAGGACGATGCTAAACCTTTCGGCAGCGCTCTGGATCATTGAACGAAGCCGCAGGGTAAACTTTGCGACTATTCGACTTTTCTCAGTGCGTGAGCGAGAGTCATCACAGTCGACTCGTTATATTTGACCGCGTAAGCGCATTGCAAGAAAGTACGGCAGTTTGCAGCGGGTACCTGTCACTGGCTGGAATGGGACGTTTGGCCTAAGTTTGGTAAAAAGACATTTTCCTTACAGTCATGTTTCCGTCTCCCTTCCAAAAACACTGTGTCCCATATACCGGGAGAGGAGGCCGGACTCTGGAATGCGTGTCTTCTTGAAAGCTTCTCTCGAGCGTCATGGTCTTTTGGCTCTTCCGTCATGACGATCTGACTTGTATGTAATGTAAAGATCAAGGAAAGAAGTCGGTGTGATGCTGTCGAGCCGTCAGGCGTGAGACTGGGCAATGGGGCCCGCCGAATGGGACAGAGCTGCGCTGATCCTGTTCGTCTGTGACCCGGTAAGAATACTAGTCAGGACTTTGTCGGTCCCGACGATGATCTGCTAGATGAATTCCTACCCTCCTAGGTATCTACCTCGTAGGTAGGTGCGTGTGAAGATACAAGGCGCAAGAATGAGATTCTGAGCACATTCATCAGATCTTGAGGGGGCCGCTTGCTCATCTCTCTCCGCCAAAACGTCTCATAGGATGATCCGAGACAAATATGCATGTCTGAGCGCACGTGTTGCTCATTCATCGGATCGGTCCATCGTTTACCTTCCCAGTCACTCTCTCGATCTTTGCGACTCAACGAATATTGCATTGTCTAAAGCGCATGCAAGTAGAGCCGACGCTCACGTACTTATCCCGTGATGCTGACGAACATGCGTTACTGTTCGAGAACCGGGGCGAGGAGGGCGACCTGCTGCAGTGCTGTCTCGTTGAGTGCTGCACTGACGTTTACTCGGCAAGGCGCTCAGAGCTTCTTAAAAAATAGGCAGTCACATGCAGATTCGAGGACCAAGAATGCTACGTGTTCCAGCGAACTGACGGCCCAGGAGGACACAAGGTATAATGTTCCCGGGAGGGGGCCATGTATTCGTGCCACGCCCCACCTACAGGTGGGGCGTGGCACGAATAGAGGCCGGCTCGCAGCCGACAGCCTTGAGGTAGATCAGAGGAAGGGGATGAAAGAGGGGACGCTAACGTTAGTCACCCGGAAGCGTCAACCGCTCACGAGTATTGCGTAATGCTCTGCAATCCCCGCTGCCGTGCGTCTGCGCGCGAGGACGATTGGCGTGACCTACGATAAGCTCGGTCGGTTGCTTATGTGAGAAAGCCAACGAACACAATACAATCATCGCCGCGGTAGCGCCAGGGGATCATATCTATCGCACCTACCTACTTAAGTACCTAAAGTATCTGCCTACTCAGGTAGGCAGGTAGATACCTAAAACTGGGTAGTACATGAGCGCTACCCATGCCGCCTAAAAATGCACAGGCCGGCAGCATCCGCTGGCCATCACGAATGAAGTAGATCTTGTGTAGTTGTCAAATCGACGGAGAAGACCTGTGGGCGCCCGAGCGCCCGCGATGGAGAGTCGAAGCTGGCGCACATATCGCAGACATGACGTTTTTCTGGAGGTCTTAGTGTCTCGCACACTCGCCTCTTCATGTTTCCTGCCTTCGATCCTCTTGACTGAGCCCGGCAAAGCTTGCTTGGGGGAACATAAGACAAAAAGCTTCTCTACGCAGTCAAAATTCCATGGCACCTCTGTACGTTATAGGTATGTTACTGAGTATGGTGAGTGGTTTGCCTCACGCAGGCAAGAGGGATTCAAGATCTCCCGTTTGATCAAACGACTATTCCAATGAAGGATAAATGTAGTGCATTCGGGGTGTACTGATGACAGCCAACGAGTGACGCTGAGGCTCAAAAACCCAACACGACGCGTTTGAGGCGCGATGCTTGTACACGGCATGGCGTGCGAGGGAGGAGGCCGAGGCCTTCGTGACGTCCCTTCCTTAGAACCGGGAGAGGGACACTGCAAAAAGCTTCCTCCGCTTGCGCCACAATTCTGACTGGGCCACCACGTTCGTGTGGGGCCAAGTCGTGTATGCCGTCGTTGAGCCGATCAGTGAGTGAATTGGGTCCTGCAGACGGGGTATTGGCGTCATGCCTCGCGCTGCAGTGAGCTGCGCTGCAACATAAACGAGCGGACTTCCGGCGCGCGCGTACAAGAACCCTGTCAATAGTAAAAGCCTTCATCTGTTTCCCGTCGTTCCTCTCTTCCTCTGAAACCCACTGTGTCTGGTTCCCCACTGTGTCTGGTTCCCCACTGTGTCTGCCCTGTGATTCTGCAATCGCACATGTGGGCGTGGACGGTATGAGAACAGAAAGGGATAAATAACAAGTCCTCCTGCCGACTTTGATCGATAATCAAGTCGCCGTCTCCTAGACTTTGGTTGGCCAGATTCCGTCAAGCGTTCTGATCAACTTCATTCTTCGTCGTCAATACTCTGATCGTCTCCGGCCCCGTCTCAATTCTCACTCCTAGTTCTGAGCCCCACTGTCGAGCCACTCATGGCTTTAACGCCCGAGGCCACCATCGCCATGGTCACCTTCCTGTTCAACATTCCGCCCGTCATACTAATATGTTGGAAACTCTGGGAACGATGGCACAAGCTCCATCGTCCCTCTGATTTCCAGGTACAGATGTTGTTTTGCTTTGCTTTGTTTTGGGAACATCGGGTCAATTTGCTGATATGCGCGAATCGCAGCTGCGTTTATTGTCAAACGACTTGGGCGCAGAACGGGCCGAGCCGAGACGATCTAACACGGACACGGTACGAGCGCATCCGTCGCCCTACGTCCTTCCCTGCATCTTGATGCTGACTCTCATCAGAGCCCACGAGCGAACGCAGACGATCAAAGGGACGAAGACACATCAGCAGAGAGCTAGGAAAGATCGTTGACAGGCATGAGTAATTTGGCATTCATCGCTGTGGTAGGAAAGCAGGCGCCGTGTAAATAGACAGTGCTTAGTGGAACGCCCTTGCGGATAATCACACTGTCCTCAAACCACCATGCACCGCCATCGTAGGATGCGCGCCACCACTCACCAGCCACATGAATGATCATTTCAATGTTCCGGCCTATCGAGTAACAGGCAGGATTATACCCTCAAAACGCCTTGCACTATCCTGTTGCTGGCTCTCACAAGCGGCCCAAACGACGCATCGGACACTGCAGCGAGGATGCAAATCACCACGCTTGCGCTGTCGCTGTCGCTGCCGCAGTCCTTCAATCACGCTGTACGATCCCTCCTGTGAGCATTGCCTTTTTTTTTTTTTTTTTTTTTTAGGAAACGCCCTTGCGACAACGAGTCCGATGCGTATTTTTAGCCCGCGTGATTCTGGCGCTGCTACGGGACCTCGACGTCTCGAAATTTGGAAATGGCGCCTTCGGACCAAGTTGCGAAAACAACATGAGTTTCACTGGGCACCTTTTGCGACTCGCTGACCAAGCTGCCCCATGATATGTGTATGATCTGTGACCTGCCACCCCGTCGGGCAAAATCGTGACCCAAAGTAGGACCATGTGGCAAACCAAGACACCTCGCAATATCACTATGAGACGGTTCGGGCTTCCGAGGACACCTGGATCGAGCGCATGGGAGACTTGGACCGGTAGCGAACGGCCGCGATAAAAAAAAACGAATTTCACGATAGACAGTTTCCGCGAGAATCGTTTCGCAAGATTTTATGAGTCGGAACTGAGGAAGTGGAAAATTGCCGCAAGCATTGACTTTTCTCGCGGAACTGGTAGCTTCGGCGTAGCTTTGCTCCTATGCTGCGGTGCTTGGCACTGCAGTCTCTTTCTTGTCTGACAGAGGTCGCCCAGTGAACGATATCATTACCTCTGCAAAGTGCCAACAAGCTCTCAATTGTTTGCCACTGTTGCCACCGGCATTCTCAGCCTCGCTCTACCAGTCTATGAGACTTTGACGGCCCTGTGTCCCATCCCCGCGAGCTTTTTCGTCGAGATAGACGTAAAATCCGATGATCAGTATGAGACGGAAATCGACGATTACATTTTCTCCATGTCTCTACTTGACCCCTCTAGTGCTTCTCACCCTTATGCTCGTTTGGCACGACCCGCAATCATGAACCGTTTCGCAAGGGTCGCGACCTTCTTTCTTATTTCTATCTCCATGCGCAGAGAGGCCGAGGCAGGATCGAGCGATCTTGGTCTTTTCAATGATTTCAGAGCTTCCGTAGTGCCGTGCTGATTCCCTAGCATCTCACGAACGAACGAGACCAAAAGAGAACAACTCGTGTCCGGCAGCCATAGCGCTGCTCAGCGGGCTGGGGGGGGGGGCTCTCACCGACGCAAATTGAACAAAGACCGGTCCATCAAGAATTCCTATCTTCTCAGGGCCAAAATCTGAATCATGTCAAGCACTTTGGGTGAGCTTCTCGGTTGAGATGGCTTGTAATGCGGCGTCGCGGCCCCTCATCTCACAAAGCCATTTCGAGCTCTCAGCAGCTGAGGCCGTTTAAGGTAGCCATGTCACTTCTGGTCGGACGAACGCTTTTCGCGCGCTCGATTAGGAACCAAGCCATAGTCGGAGAGGCCCATGCGCCTTGGCTACCTACTTACCCAGGCTCTAGATGGATAAAGATGTCAGACTTATGGGCCTGCATCGTGACTGATGGTATGAGCACCGAAACAGACTCTGCGCGCGGGCCAGACAAGGTCAAATTGGACATTCATCCCTTCTTTTCTTTTCCTCTTCATGCTTTTGGCTGGAAATTTGCGGGCAACCGCAGTTCCCCACGTAGCTTGTACAACGCACCGGGGGGGCTCGCTCGGGCTTTTCTCAGAAAACATTTTGGGATATTCTCGGACGATGAGCTTTACTACGATGACTCAATATACTATTCAGATCGTCTCCATTGATCTAGCTGCAGGCAAGGTAAACATTACTCACTGGAAGATCATCTCGCGGTTGACCAGGTGTACTGTACTGTGCCAATTCGACCTTGAAGCGCTCGAGCGAGAGCATCACACTGCGTCCAAATTTTCTCACCGCCTACATGATGTACGCTCAGTGATGCCTTACCCTATCCATGGACCTCACCATGATTTTCTGATATAGGCGCATTGCTTCTGGTGCAGTCGGGGTTGGGATGCCTTTACCAAGCACTGTGATCGTGCCGCCACGTTCGCTCTGTCGTGTGCGACGCCTTTGCGAGTTCCGAGGCCACTGACAACGTCCATGAGCGTCCTTCATGCTTATGCAAATGTGAGAGATTGACTAGCAATGTCAATCTTAGCTTTTCATGCGACAGCCGCCCAGGTGCTGGCAATGCCGACTAGTGACGACCGTAGCCGGCGATGCGGGTTGGGGCCATCATCATGAGCGCGAATGTCCTGGCGTATATTCACGGTATGCGCACCTCCCACTCCGCTGTCGAGGTTGCGAAGAACCTGTCTACATCTACTGCGGCGAATGCCGTGGAGAAGCTTGCATGTGACGCGTAGCCCTGATGTTCAGACTGGTTTCCGTCGGGTGAGAGCCCTTGATTGGCTCCGGCAGCCCATGTTGTGAAGTGAACAATTGATGAAAGCTCCAAGAATTGCCCGGAGCAGGTCCTGACTGCACGCTGAAAATTTGCCTCGCCGATGCTCCGGCTGTAGCCACTTTTTTGTCCCGCCTTTATCCTTGCGACATTCGATATCTGACCGGCGCCATGACCACTCTTCAACTCAACGTCCCATCGCACGCAAGCCAGCATCGGTCAAGTTTTCCTCCGATCAGTAGCATCACAGCAGGCTGCGACATTTTCGTGCAATAGGAATCTCCATGTGGTGGCTTCGCCGCCGGTGAGTATCCCAAGGCTTGTGACCACGGTTGTTCGTTGGCTTTCTTTCAGTCTGTCAATGTGCTTATTGATCCTGTCAGTCGGGTTTAGCCCATCGATCTTGTGGAGGGGGGGGGAATGGACTTCGTGCGTAATGAGATCTGGAGGTCACAGAAAATTGGAGTTCCCGGCGGCAATGCATAGGGTTGGTTGAGCAGCCGTGAGTGACGGGCTAGCGACTTTGTGGCAGGGAGATATCAGGCCAGATGATAAGTATACTCGACCACGTAGTATGACTTGCGCTGCGTGTATTTGCTCTTGATCTGCGCATAGCACAAACTGCTGTGTGATACGTTCCGATGCCTCATCTCCTCAACCAAATTGGTGTCAAGCCGTTCACCCAGAGCATTCATCTCTTGCCCGGTTAAAATTCAACGATCGCATCGTCATAGCCTTAGGGACTCCATGTGTCATCGGAGACCGCTGAATCCCTCTGCCCCATTGACAAACCGTGAATGCAAATCTGGCGACCACACGAAAGTTCTGACGTCCATCGGCAGCATATCAGGCGACCGTGGCAGGAGACGGAACGTCCGAGGCGGAACCAATCCCCATCGTACGTAGGGTAGCGCAAGTCCGCGAGAGTGAACAACCGGGTGACTAGAATCGACTCAGTTCACGGCTGTTTCTCCAAGTGCATCGAACGGTGATACGGGAAGAGGGGATATTGGTCCCCAATGCCGGTCAATTGCCGTTTGAACGTGTGCTGCTATCATCACAATCTCAGGCGGCACGGCAATGCGAGGCTGGAACAGCCACGCACTCAACGCCCCCGACTTCAGTCCCAAGCGTGAAGCAATAGTGACGCGACGTCCGAGCGTTTCAGAGGACACGATATTGCCCAAATGAGCGCTGCCGGGCAACTGGCCGTTCCGGAACATTACAATGTGCCGCCACCGCTTTCGTACACGGTAGTCTGCCACTCTGGATCAATGATCTGGATGATCCTTGTCAATTGAAATTGGGGCCGCCAGTCGCAACGCCTTAGTCATCACTCTTTGTGTCTTGTTAGGGGTCTTGAGAACCCAAATCTCCATCCCTTGTTGAGAGATCCATCCCTTGAATACCAGTCGCAGCTTGGTCTACACGGCAACGGCGCTCCATCGAAAGGACTGACTGACGTCGCTCATGCGGCCTGCGGTTCTTGGCCGCCTCGCTTGAGCCTCCGGACAGATCAGAGAGCAGGGCGGCGAAGAGTGAATGGGCAGGTAGCGATTACACGACTAAGCTCGGTATTGCAGATCGATTGCAAACTGGCCAATGGCTGCGAACTGCTGGGTCCCTCCTGCAACTGAGTCGAGTTGCTTGGTTGCTGGCCAGCGCCGTTGCACCAAACAACCCTTCAAGCTAGTTTGGCCCATACACCCCCCCACAACTTGCTGGCCTTGACGCAGATGGGTTCGATTATCGACAGATAGTCCATTTCTCCCAAGAACGACACCTAGTTCGCAACGCGTCAACTCAATCGTCTCGGCAATTGAGTAGGCCACAAACGCGACTATGGAGGAACAAAACGCCGAACAGATGGAGGACCAAATCATCCAAGCCATGCCCGACTTGCATGCATTTGTCTGAGGGAAGAAAGCGCCAGGCATCAGCATCATGTCTCTCCTGGGCTGTCTAGGGACTACAGCTGCTGACTGCTCGGTCTGTCGTCGTCTACTGGTACAATTGACATGACTGTCAACGTCCGATACCTACGAGGTAGGTACTTACTGATAGACAGCTGGTAACGGGCATGCGTGGCCGGGGTCGCATGGTAAGTCGGCTCCGTTGGGCCGTCGTCACTTTGTCGTCGCCCGTGGCTGGAATGCATCTCGACAACATCATGTGTGCCTTCCCAAGGTCAGGCTTGGTCAAGTCCACTCGCGTCATGTTTTACCTTGCTTCTCCACTCGCCCCGGTGTCGGCAGCTGGCAGCTCTGTCCCATCAGATGCCAGTCACTTGTCCTAGTTTCAGTGCCGGTGCCAGATGGCCGCCTCCCTTGCGCCAGCTCGTCATTTGCCTAGTACTCGGACTATCGAGCCCAAAACACCATCCCGCCACCGTCGAGTCAACATTGCATTCCAGATTGTAGTCGCATGGCCTTGTGTACACAGCGCTGCGCAGCCACTTTGCCCCCGCCGCATGTTTACGGGTTCTCGCTCCTGGAAGACGAATTCTGCTTGCACCAGCCCAGAGCCTCTGGTCTTTGACTCTTCTTTGTACACCTCACACCACTGCTATATACCTTTCTCGTTTTTTTTTCTGTTTTTTTTTTCCTTTCATCTTGTTGCATTCGGGGTTCGTGACACCGATCCGGGAGAGGCTGCTCATCGTTTTCAGGCCTTGCTACCTCCCCTGGCCCTTCCTGACACGGCGGTGTTCGCTCGAAGAGTGCAGGTTTTGCTTCGGTGCCGTGCCTCGATAATCGAAATTATCGCTAGCTAAGGAATCATCACGACACTTTGACGCTTGAGATAGCTTCATTTGATACCATGTCCTAAGATTTGAACTGGTGCACCAACATCAATATGGCGGATGCGATGGTTGCAAAACTTCGCTCGCACCTGGCTGAGACGACAAATCGTGTCAACGCTTCTTCCACGAACTCCAATCAGCCGAGTACCAAGACACCTTACGAGCAGAACGAAGCTTCCTTTGCCCAGAACCAGGCCCTACATGTCAGACCAGAAAGCCGCTATGGCCAAGTTCCTCCGCATGCGACTGCGGTCGGAATCCACCAACAACACCGTCAGACCGTCGACGAAGACAAACGCATGTCTCAAGCTTCGTATTCGTCGACATCTAGCAATCGAAGCAAGAAGAATTATAAGACGCATATTGGACCATGGCAACTCGGTCGCACTCTTGGCAAGGGCTCATCGGCCCGCGTTCGGCTCTGTCGGCATAATGTCACCAAACAGCTTGCCGCCGTAAAAATTGTCAACAGGAGGATGGCTTATTTAGTGCAGGATAGCTCTATGGCGGCCTTGAGCAAATGGGACAGTAGCCTTCCGGACACTATTAATGGGGAAATGCGTGTGCCCATGGCAATTGAACGCGAGGTAGCTATACTCAAATTAATCGAGCACCCAAACATCATGAAACTTTATGATATTTGGGAGAATCGATCAGAAATGTGAGTTGGTCGACATACTTGCAGATAATGAATCGACGCCACGCTGACGCATTCCAAGTTATCTCATTCTGGAATACATCGATCAAGGTGATTTGTTTACGTTCATCAATTCCCGGGGAAGACTGCCTGAAGAAGTGGCCATCTGCTTCTTCCGGCAGATGTTGAGTGCAATTTCATATTGCCACTCATTCAACGTGTGTCATCGAGACCTCAAGCCCGAGAACATTCTCATTACCCAAGATTACCAGATTAAAATAGCCGACTTTGGTATGGCCGCCCTCCATCAGACCGCCAATCATCAACTCGCCACTGCCTGCGGCAGTCCCCATTACGCGGCTCCAGAATTGCTCAAAAACAAACAATACAAAGGAGATCGTGCTGACATCTGGAGCATGGGCGTGATTCTATACGCTATGCTTTCCGCAACACTACCTTTTGACGACCCTGATCTACGACTTATGATGGCCAAAACCAAGAAGGGGCAATACGACATGCCCAAGCATCTTAGCTCAGAAGCCGAGGACCTCATTCGACGAATGTTGCAAGTCAACCCTGATCGCCGAATAACAATGAAAGATATATGGCGTCATCCGCTTGTACAAAAGTACAGTTATCTTGACGACTTTGGCGACAGCAGTGGACAGCTTCCGGATACGAGAAAGGGTTTCCAATACACACCCGTGCCCACAGTCGATATCGACCCCCAGCTGCTTCGGCAGCTTCGATCTATGTGGCACATGTTTGATGATAAAGAACTTGCTCTGAAACTCTCATGCGACGAGTAAGTGCCCCCCTTCGGGTCTTCTTATGTGTTTGTAGCAAATGATCGCAGGCTGAAGCCTGGAAACTGACACCTCTGAACAGGCCAAACGACCAGAAGGCCTTTTACTGGTTGCTTTGTAACTATCGGGACAAGCAACTCGAGGACTTCAAGCCCGAATTGGCCCACTCTATGAGCGACTATCATCATCTCAAGCCGGCCATATGGAAGAAGCGCATTTCAACCTGTCAATTCGAGAAAACCCTGCCCAACGGGCACGGCCGTTCCGTTTCTCGCTTCACCGTGATTTCCACCACAGCCGATACCGAAGCAGATGGCTATGACCCGTATCGTAGCAGCCGCATGCTGCAGGGCTGTGATTCTCAAATCAGTCATACGAAAATCACCGTGCACCGTGACGGCCAGGTCGTCAGCACGGCTAGCGCTACCCACATGAATAGGGGCCGCAGCAGCTCGAACAGCCGCAGGATGCGAGGCAGCTCGACGCGAGCCTCTCTCACAAGTCGGCCGCAGTCTTCCCGTGGATCATTGACCTCGATTCGAAGCAGCAGGCAGGGGACACCACAAGTCCGTGTACCCAATCTTCGTCACAAGCGCGGCGTGGACTTCTCTCACATTCGTAAGAGATCGAAGTCGGAGGGGCCAGGCCAGCGACACGGCGTTGGCATGGCACGCTCTGGTACGGTGGATGAGGTTACAAGACCTCAAAGGGCTTCCGCGCCCTTCGCAAGCTCCCCGAGCCCTAGCTTGACTCGGATGCCTGACGGCACCTATCCCAAGGCAATCAGGACGGTTGAGACGCCGACTGGCGGCGTGTCGAAGGCACATGGAGTTTCCATGATATTCAACGAAGAGTTGCGTCATTTTAGTAATAATATCGCCAAGGACTGCGATGCAGCCTTCAAAAGCTGTATAGTAGTCGACGACTCAGATTGTGATTCTCTTACGACAGCCACCGAAAGGAGGCGGGAATCACACCCCTTTTCGTTGACCCTCGACAGTCCGACCACGACCGTTTCGCCAGCAACGGAGGTATCGACCTCCTCCTGGCACAGTCGGCCATTACCTCCCTTGCCCAAAGATGCATCCATCAAGAGTCATGCGACCGCGCGTATGACACCAGGTTTACGTCCCGCATCTTCGGACAAGGACGAAATGGCAGGAAGCTCCGTCCAGGGGGAAGTCAACAGAAGTACTATACTGATCCCCAGACAAGTTGACAGACGCATAGTCTCTGCTCCCGCCTACAGTCAAGCTTCACGCAAGCTGTCGACATTGCCCTCCATAAACGAGAATGGCGGGCTCCATGGTGATGGCATACGAATCGTGTCGGCACCTCCCCATAGCCCAATGAGGCGAGCCAACCAGAAGAACCATAGTATGGAGTATCTCAGCAAAGTGGAGCAAACCATTCGAGTCGTGAACTCACCAGCTACTGGAAGTGCCCCCAAGTTTTCCAGTCAGACAAACGACACGGCGGAAACCGGTGACGGCAGACTCAGACGTAATCTTCATCATCCAATGGCACAGGGTCCTGAAGACTCTGATGATCACGTCTATGATGTGGAATCAGAACCCAAGAAAAAGAAGTCCTCCTGGTTCAAACGTGTTTCTCGAATCGAGCCCGGCCCGGGTTCTGGCGTCACCGAAGCACGGCGGACCAGCAGCTCCACAGATTCGAAGCAAGTGCGGTCAGACGAAGAAATGAGCGAGCAAGCCAAGAAAAGGAATTTCTCATTTCCTTTCTGGAAGATCAACAAGACCAAAGACCCTAGCGTGATCATGGAAGGTGAGCAATTCGCTGGTCTTTTCAAGGCAGTGGACTCAATGCTGACGGCGTTGCAGGAGATTTGGAAATTTCGGAGAAGCAAAAGATCAGCACTCAACCGACTGTTCGAAAACGGAAATCTGGAATGCCATCGCTGAGTTCTGGTAGCATGCGCAACATTGAAGTAAAACAGAACTGGCTCACAAGATTGTTTCGTGTCAAGCCGGTCACTAGCTATCTTTGCGTCACGCTTCCGAGCAAGCGGACTCGTCAGGAGGTCGTCATTCTGCTACGCGAATGGCGACGGTACGGCATGCGAAACCTGCAAGTTGACAAGCAGCGCAATATCGTTTTTGGAAGACTGGGCGCAAAGAATTGTAAGCAAAACCTTGAGGCGCTTGGTCTGAACGATCAGATGTTGACTATTTCTTTCCTAGATTTGAATCTGAAGGAGGTGGAGTTCGCTGCTGAGATCATTACTGTAATTGAGCATGGAAAGAAACAACCGCTCAGTATCGTCCGCTTTACCCAGGAGCGTGGAGCCGCAAGCAGCCTCCACCGCATTGTGGAAACCATGAGGGTAATGTTCGAAAGCAGACATCTTCTCGTCACCGATAAGAACAAGCGAAAAATGATGATCAAGACACTCAACTCGTAATGAAAATGCGCGACAACGCGTAAACTGCATTGTATATGACTAATTCTAATACTCATCATGACTGGCCATTACATGACGACGAAGCAAAAGAAGATGACATTGCTTAGTTGTCTTCATTCATACCTCGAAAAAAGAAGATTCAGGAGACGACGAGCAACGGCGAAATTCACGCTATGGGGCATCAGCATTGCACACTCTGTCGGATGAAGGAAACCCGTCGGGCTTTTTTCCTGACACATCATATCCTGGCATGCGTTTGTTCTGGTTTTGGAGGTGTTGGATCGCGCACTTTGGGAGAGAGGAGAGATGACTAGCAGTGGCTGAGACGACGAACACTTTTTTTGTTCTTTTTTCTTTTTTTTGCAGTTTGTCAGGTATGCCCTGAACATTGCCGGGAGTTTTCTCTTCTATAGCATGACTGTACCTACTGAAAGACCATGGAGGCGATTCTGTTACCTTTGTACGTGGTTAGGATCATTAGCATCGCTTGTCAGCCGCGGGACGTGGGCCGCCTTGTGTTTTCAGCCCTGGTTGGAAATATTTCTGTATTGGACCGAAAGTTATGAGGGCACATGATTAGGTGTGCATCGTTCAGATGGCAAAGGTATTCCAGCCTTTCTGAAACAAGGTATTCAGGAATCAACTTGCGCGCGAGGTACGCAGTGGTTGGCTTGATGCAGACAGTGCAATGCACGTGGTCATATGACAATCCGGAGCATATGAATAGATTACCAGGCATCCGCGGCAGGCCTACGTGTTTGACGTTGGATCATCTTTAGCTCTGTATTACCTCGGGGTCGTGAACGCTGCGCTCCCCAGCCAGCGTTTTCGGAAAGACTCGGGGTTCTCCGCTACCACATTTAATGATTGTGGGGCCAAGCGTGGCCGCAGCCTCGGCTGGTCGGTTCATCGTGGTGGGGAGATAGCCGGGATAGCATGCCACCAGACATTACATCCATGTAAGCGAGTGCGATGCCGGTTCCCTGGGGATCGGAAGCTGGGCGACATTTCTGACTTGGCTCGGATCAAATTGGGCATTGTGGTCGCACGCTCTCAGGACCATTGGCCCAGACATTTGATGCACAGGAGGGCAGCAGGAGCGAAGGAAGGCAGGAGGAGTCAACGCTCGACGGTAGCTGGCTGGGGTGACAAGAGTCTACCCCGCATCTGATAGTTCATAGGTCCCAATGACGCCCTGCATTCAGCTTTTGTAGTACCGACTTATCAACGGCTACCGGCCAGCCCCACGCTCAGAAGGCACAACATATAGGTCGCGGATAATATAGATCCACTTGGCCCGATGCAAAAACCCGCTGTGGCCGCCCCTTCCTGTGCCCCGCGACCCTTACCTGGGCGGGCTTCTCCCTTTCCCTCTAGTTCTCCGTCCAGCCGAGCGAGAAACCCAATCCTGGCCGATGAGCGGAGGCTGCGGGAGTGCGTACTTTAGTGACGTGGGTGAAGCTGTCCGGGTATTAAACCGTTCGAAGCCGTTGCAAGTGTAGAAGATACACGGTGTAGACTCGACAATCGACCACCGCCCGCATTGCCTGCAACTCGTGCACCTGCGACGACTGCTGTTCTGACGTCTGGCAACAGCCATAGCGACAGTGCACTCATAATTCGCGGGTACGTCGGAATTTTTTTTCCTGTTCATGTCGAACGCTGCACTGCGCCGCAGACGGCTCGGGCACGGGGAAGCTTCTTGGCTGTCTCACGACTTTGCTGACATGTGAAAGCCGTACAGGTCTCCCGTCTCGGACAAGGAACCACATCCTAGGCGATCTGTGACGAGAAGCTACGCCGGTTGTCTAATCAGAAGGTCCAACAAACTTCCCTTACTACTTTGTCTAAATTTATTCCTCTTCGGCATCCAGCCTCTTGAGTACGACATCAACAGACCATCGCTGGGACAGGATTTTTGTACAAAGAGCCGAGGCTGCAAGACTCACACACGGCGTCCAAGCTCCATCCATCCGCAGCGGCAGGTCTCTTACACACCAATTACATCTCAACGACGCGCAGCATGGACGCCACCAAGAACGTCCTCCAGGGCGTCGCCATCAACGGCAAGATTGACGAGAGTCATCGCAAGATCCTCACTCCTCAAGCTCTCACTTTTCTGGCTCTCCTGCACCGCTCTTTTAACGCTCGACGCAAGCATCTGCTGGAGCGCCGCGTGATCCGCCAGGCCGAGATTGACCGAGGCGTGTTGCCCGACTTCCTGCCAGAGACCAAGCACATTCGTGAGAATGCGACCTGGAAGGGGGCCTATCCTGCCCCGGGCCTTGTGGATCGCCGTGTCGAGATCACGGGTCCCACGGACCGGAAGATGGTGGTCAATGCCTTGAACGCTGACGTTTATACATACATGGCTGACTTCGAAGGTGAGCTGAAATAATTCTTCTTCTGCTCTGCGCGTTAGACCTTTCGATCTTCTTCATCACGGTCGTCGAGGCCCTGGACTGTCTTATAAGCCCGATGTAGCTTGCGCGTTAAGCCACCCCGTGGCCTCGACGTGCCTCGGCTAGGTCGTTGTCGGTCTTAGCTACCGTCAGACTGATCAAATAGGAGAAAATGTATTTTTGCATTCTGATGAGCTAACCAGGATGGACCACCAGACTCAAGCGCTCCGACATGGGAGAACATGATCAACGGCCAGGTCAACCTTTATGACGCCAATCGCCGCCAGGTCGACTTCAAGCAAGGTCAGAAAGAGTATAAGCTTCGCACGGACAAGACACTGCCCACTCTCATTGTCCGCCCTCGTGGCTGGCACCTTGAGGAGAAGCACGTTACCGTTGATGGCGATCCCATCTCTGGTAGTCTCTTCGATTTTGGCCTGTACTTCTTCCACAACGCATACGAGACCCAGCGTCGCGGCTTCGGCCCCTACTTCTATCTTCCAAAGATGGAGTCGCACCTCGAGGCCCGCCTGTGGAACGACGTTTTCAATCTGTCCCAGGACTTCATCGGCATGCCTCGCGGCACCATCCGCGGCACCGTCTTGATTGAGACAATTCTCGCCGCCTTTGAGATGGACGAGATCATCTACGAGCTGCGCGACCACAGCTCTGGTCTGAACTGTGGCCGATGGGACTACATCTTCAGCACCATCAAGAAATTCCGCCAGAATCCCAACTTTGTCCTACCCGATCGATCCTGCGTCACCATGACGGTGCCTTTCATGGATGCCTACGTCAAGCTTCTGATCCAGACCTGCCACAAGCGCGGCGTTCACGCCATGGGTGGCATGGCCGCCCAGATTCCCATCAAGGACGACAAACAGGCCAACGACAAGGCCATGGACAATGTTCGCGCCGACAAGTTGCGCGAAGCTCGCGCTGGCCATGACGGTACCTGGGTAGCACACCCGGCGTTGGCATCCATTGCCCTCGAGATCTTCAACAAGCACATGCCCACCCCCAATCAACTGTTCATCCGCCGCGAGGATGTCCAAATTGGCCAGAACGATCTGCTCAATATGAATGTACCCGGCAGCATCACCGAGGAGGGCATCAAGAAGAACCTGAACATTGGTCTCGGGTACATGGAGGCCTGGATCCGCGGTGTCGGCTGCGTGCCGATCAACTACCTGATGTGAGTTGTACCATGCATGTCTAAGCAGAGGCCCAAAATGGTTCATCAGTCAGAGGAGCTACGAGAACTGACAGTTTCGGATCCCAGGGAGGATGCCGCCACGGCCGAGGTGTCGCGATCTCAGCTCTGGCAGTGGGTCAAGCACGGCGTGTCGACAGCCGATGGCAAGCGCGTCGACAAAGCCTACGCCTTGAAGCTCCTAAAGCAATGCGCCGATGGACTGGCCTCCAAGGCGCCCAAGGGCAACAAGTTTCACCTCGCGGCACAGTACTTTGCCGGCCAGGTCACGGGCGAAGACTACGCCGACTTCCTGACATCGTAAGTGCTGCTCGCCTCGCGCCAAGCTCAACCGTAATGCGGATGTTGCCCTCAGACGCTTCGCCGGATCTCTCCATGCCCATGTTCGCTGAATGCTGACCATCATCGGAACAGGCTACTATACAACGAGATTACGCAAGTCGGCACCCCGAGCCCAGCATCCAAGTTGTGAGGGCCCCTCTTGAAAGGCTGGAGTTGGTGCGGGATGTACCGAGCGCGAATCTGCACGGATGAGAGAAGGTGCAGGCAGGCCGCTCGTTGGCGTATTTGTCCGCCGAATCCATTGAGCTTGTTCCGTGCGGGCTGCCCGTCATCTCGTGTACTGCCTATGCTGAGCCTGCGCAGTTTCGGTGAGCCGGTCCAACGCAGCGCTCGGCAAGCGTGTTCTTGGTGCCTTTCTCTCTACGTTTGCTCTTCTTCTATGTGTCTACTCGCGAATCTGAATACCGATTCTTTTCTCCTATCCGCGGTGGTGACACCAAGTCGCTCTCACTACACGATTTCCAACACGACGATGTCGAATGCAATGCTCTGCAAGCCTTGTGCCACATCGGAATTAAATTTGCGCTTGGCCAGCGGCGCCCGCTCGCGGCTTCAGCCATCCGTCACCGTCCAAGCAGCGGGGAAGCATGGCAAACCACCTAGATGTCTCTCGATGCGTGTTGTTCTGGCTGGCTTGCAGCTTCATGCGGAAAACCCTCCCTCTCCAGTCCACTCCTTGAAGACTGAATAGTAGAAAACGTCCCGCATTCGTTCCATGATGAGGCTGTCCCAGTTAAAACACAGCCCCATTGCCTTTTTTTTATTAATTGTTCCATCTGTCACAAAGTTTCTTTCAAGCAGTCCCCGTACACGTATTTCCACTTCAAAAAGCCTAATATGATTCCCCCCTCCCCCACCCAAATGGGTGCTTAAGCTGTCTTCCCATAGAATGTCTCCCACGTCATCAATCTGCTTGGCGTGTTAAACGAGCATACAAAACAACGGGCCGGGAAACATTACTGTGCCCCCCCTCCCCCCCCTCACTCTTCGATCTGCCATGGCCTTTGGA